>JANRGW010029477.1:0-11659 GCA_024733675.1 Psilopsiagon aymara
CCCCCCAACCCCCAACCCCTCTAATTTTTATTGTAATTTTCCTTGTCACATATTTTTGAAACTCTTATATAATTTTTCATTAGCTTTTTTTTGCAGCACAAAATATCCTATCTGTCAGAAGGTGACTTACAATTCCATTCTTCATCCATCCACCAAGCATCTATTGTTACTTGTTGAATTTATAATTATGTCTTCATAAAACAGTGCAGGTATAGTACGTCTAATATAAGTATTAATGCTGTTTGAACAACTTAGGGCATTGGAGAAGAGTGAGAGCAGCAGTTTGTAGAGTTGCTGGGTTGGGCTGCACGGGAATCGTGGAGACGAGCCCTGCTGTGTGAGCAGAAGCAGCTAATTCTGGTGAAGCATCAGCCATAATTCTTTTCAGTTTTGTTCCTTGATCAATATGCAGGTGCCTCTTGGTCATATCGATTTTTTTCTGCTCATTTAATGTACTTTATGAGGCCTGTGCAATCATTAAACAGAGTAGTTTGAATTGGGTTTGAATTATTTTTGCTTGCTGTGACATTGTTTTTAACATACTGGGCTCATTTACTGGATATCTGTGCTGTTCGCTGCTATTAAGATAAAAATAGCTCATCTACAATAACTGTCTCTAGCCAAGTCTCTCAGGTCAAATGGTCTGACCTACTTGAAAAATTTGCACAGGCTTTATCTCTATTTCAAAATGGCAGGTATTGGCCAGTCGTTTGTTTCTGTTATTTTCTTATACTCTGAAAACTGACAAAATATTAATTCACGTCAGAACAATTTGATCACAGTGTGAACAGTGCTGAAGATCAGTTTGCTTAGAATAGACATTTGCTGAGCAGCAGCCCATGCACTGCTGCATGACAGCATCATTCTTAATTCTCAGCTTGTTGTCTGCCTGGTGATATGTGCTCAAGGGGCTAAATGAAAATCAAAATAGGTGCCTCTTTACGGAGCCCCTTCAGTGCATACTCTGCTGTTGTGCTCTTTCAGTGCTGAGGAGTAGCTTAGGACTGAGACTAGAAAAATTTTGCTGGTATGGCTCTTCTGGATAATTCTTTCAGCAGCTGTGTAGTGGTGCAATTGCATTTTTGCCAATGTAGTCTATGTTGGCTCCTGAATAAAATGGGATAAATCACAGTGGCAAAAGCCCTTTTGTACACTGGTACAAAAATACTGTGGACCTTTCACTTCATCACCATGATGCTGCAGTAGGAAAAGTTTGTAATATAGAGCTGAATTTAATATAACTCTTTCATTAGAGAATAGAGCATGGAATCAGCTGTATTAAACTTAGTAAGCAAAGCTAGTAAAAAATATTGGGTGAGTCATGAAGAATACTGTGAGTCTTTTTTTCTAACCCCCTTTTTTGTCCTCAAAACAATTTGATGGAGCTGGTTTAACAGATGGGCAGAAAACCTAAGAATGTGTGTTGAAAAACTGTTTCCAGATGAAGAAGTTTTCTTAAGTCATTTACACTCTTTTTTTTCTTTGTTCAACATTGACTGAACTTGTCAAAACATTTTAAGCATATTAAGCAAAGACATATTAAGTCGATAAAATAATTAAATTGAAACTAGAAGCTAACAGTTCTTAGAAATGTTTACATTAATATTTGACTCAGTATGAATCTTATGATTACTAGTTTTGAATCTTTTAGGAACCTTGTGCAGAAGAGAAGGAAGATGTTTGTCAGGGTTGGTATGCTGTTTCATACTGAAAATATTTAGGATTATCTGGTAAATTTATTTCTGTATGCAAAACGAGCTGTGCTTCCACTTAACTGTAAGTGCTCAGGTATGATAAGGCAAAGAGACATGAGGGGTATGGCTGTCCTTCCAAGAGAGGTTTTATAGAGTTATTAAGGTGTTGCAGCACCCTTTATTTTTCATGGACTTTATTTCAGTTCATTTCCTTTTACAGCAGTTGTACAGCAGCGCTGTACCTGAATTCAGGTGGAGGTTTTAGTGGTCCTTCCATATCTGTTTTGGTCTTGGTCACTGCTATTATGAACTGTGAAGGTCTGCATGTGCTTTTGGGAAGACCCAGCTTCTTAGAATTTATGTAAGGTTAATAGTCTGCATAATTTTGCAGAATATGAGCAAGTACTTGGCAGGAGGTGCCAAAAAGCTGTGGCAGATTTACGCTGTGCTCTGTAGTCTCAAAACGGGTTCAGAGGACACTGATGATAGCAGGTGACTAATAATACACCATGAAATAATTCTTCTGTGGTGGAGATGGGTCAGGTAGTTATCAATTTCTAAGCACACTTGCAAAGCAAAATCCACCTAATAAGGGGGGTTTGGAAGGTTTTTGATTTGTGATTTGCTGGAATCCTGCTAAAACACATATGTAGATTTTTGGGATCTTTTTTCCCATCCACACTGTGTGAAAAGGAATGGGAGAATTCTGTAATTTGCTACATCTCCAGTGTCCAGTAATTCTCAAGCTCTTTCAGTGTCCCAGTATGTTTTCCCTTTCATAACACAAGAGGAATCTCTGGTCTGCAGGTTTTTTTCCTGATGAAGACACTTTCTCTCTTGCCTCTGCCTGTAGACTGTCCTTACGGTTCTTGCCAGTATATTGTCTGGTTCCTCTGAAGCCCTCACTGGAGGGGAGCCATCAAAGTGGTCACTTTCAGGAGGAGTTGTGACAGAAGTGTAGCTGAAAAACAGCTTCTTGCCTTTCTCCGAAAACTGTATCAGTTGCCAATGCGGATACTATAGCTTCCCTTGTTATCAGGCCCAGACTTCTCACACTGTGCCCTTTTTTTTAACCCTGAAAATTCCTTTGAAGATCTGTCCCAGCCTCTTCATGTTCCCTGGGAAAGGGAAAGGCAATACTCTGCCTCTACCGCTGCATGGCTAGCATGTGGCAATGTGGGACTGAAAATCTTCTGTTACTTAAATACTTTTCCAAATTTTTAGAATCTGAACTTTAAAGATCTGATTTAGCTCTCAGGACTTCTGAAAACCATGGGAATGGTTCTCTAGAAGTTCAGAAATAGAGAAACTATGTAAAATATACATATCAATGTTGCTTTAGAAGAATTAGAACCATGCCATGGTTTCTTGAGGGCTGACTCATTTTTTAACTCTTGGCACTGTTGCTGCCGATGTTTGCCTTCCAGGATGTTGTTTTCCAGGAAAAGAACAGTGATTAGGTCCATCTCTCCATCTGCCCATCTACTGCTCCCTCTTGGTTGACTGTCCACCAGATTATCCAGCTTTACTTGGGGCAGAGGGTAAAGAGGCTGAGACTCACAGAAGCGTGAGAAAACAGGTAGATTGAAGAACATACATGCATACAGACAGTCCTTAGAATCCCAAAATACAGGTCCTCAGATATGTGAAACATGGCTATAGGTATTCTGAAATGTTCTTCTTTATCAGCCCAGGGATAGTTTCCTTCCTTTTCTGTTGTTGTTTTCCCTCAGAAATGTTCTTCTGGTGATTTGTGCATTTTATTAACATGATTCCCTCTTTGAGTCCAGGCAGACATACCTCTTGGTTGCGGCAGGGACTTTGATACTCAATTTCACTTCTTTCATCTCATTGTATTTCTAAAATTGGAATTGTTTTTAGCTTATTTTAACCCTGCAACAGGCTTCCTACAAAACTTTTCTGCCATGTGTAGTGCGTATGAACTTGGAGTAATTATTTCTCTTTTCATAAGCCGTTCTTTGTTGTGGTTGTACATGAGAAGATGGAAAACTGGCATTCTCGAAACGAGACAATGAAATTATTTTCCTATTTCCTGCTATCAAATACAAAATTTTATTATTGAATCCTGATGCTCCTAAGGAGTGCTCTGTCTTACCTAGAATGCCTTTGAAGACCTGTCTGCTTTCCCTTACTCCAGCAATTTGCCTTGATCCCTGACTCCACTTGCATAATTCAGTGCAAGTCAGACCAAGTATAATTCACTTTGTGGATGAAAATGAGTCCTCAGAAGAGTTAGATGAAACTTGGAATTGTTCCTTTCTGGGAAGGTTTGACATTTTGAAGCCCAGTTTTCATCTAGTTCATGACAAATCTAAAACTATAGGAAAACATGTATCGGAAGAGTTGTGTACTTTGGAATTGGATAGACCTTCCTTGGTTTTTCCCTCTAAATTATTTCATAACATAATATGACATAATTCAAATATTTTTCTTTTAATGGGAAGCCATAGCTGCTTCCAAACAGTTACTGAAATAATAAAAAAAATACTTTTAATTTTGAATTCTCATTTATAACAAAATGAAAGCATGGAATAAAAGGGAACAAAAAAAGAGCCAATGCCTTGCAGACGCTGCAGTTTTCAGTCTTAGTTCATTTGTGTAAAGCTAATGGAAACTCTGTTAAATCTGGAATTTTTATACTTATACTCTTGTAATTCCTTGTCCTGGAGCCTTATTCCCTCGTCAGTGCATGCTCTTGGAGAGGGAAAAAGCTGCAATCCATCAGAGCTTGCCCAGCAGCCCATTCTTGGCTGTGCTTGCCATCATGGGCAGGACCAAGGGTGGCTGCCTCTCAAAGGGCACGCTAACAGGAGCTTCTGCCAGGTTCCTCTACTTCAGTGAGTCCTAATAAGCCATTTTATTTGCAAATGATCTGTGTAATGTCTCCTGAAATGCAGTCAGCTAATCCCACCTTTTTAATTACTTATAATGACTTTAATTGGATCAGAAAACAGCAAGAAATATAAAGTAGTAATGTAATAGAGTTTGCGCAGTGGGAGGACTCTTGCGGTATGCTGTAGCCAGAGTACTGTGTTCTGTTTCCATCTGCAGTGGCCATCACCTGCCTCCTAGGTCTGTCACTATGTCTGGGCTGCCATAGTAGCACTGGTCATAATATTGCTAAACCATAAATTGTTGTTCTGTGGGGCTTCTGCTTTCTACTTTTCCAATGCTTTGGTCTTGGTACTCTGTATTTGGAAGAGAAGCTTGGCTGTCCTGAGGGCAAGATCAAGTCAGGGAAGCTAATAGCCAAGAGCACATCTAGTCCAGTGTCTTGTCTCTTAGGATCTGTTTATGATTGTTTTACTTGCTTCTACAGATCTAGAAATCATATGCTGCTTTCTGAGCAGAGATGTCCATGTGAGATGTAGTTGACAATAGGAAGTTTTACATACTAGAATTGATTACAGATATCATGTTTCCAGTCAAGATGCTTTGCTGCTACTCCTTGATTTTTAGTATTTCAGTGATGAATAGTCATGAGTGTATTAATAGTTAATTTTGAAGACCATTGATAATTTTCACTTAATTTTCTGCTAAAGATAAGTGGTTATTTTCACTTTTCTATTATTTTGGTTTTGCCTGCCAAAATAAGCTTCTGAATGTTGGAAAGATGTAAGTCTTAGTTGTGGTGCAGTGTACTAATTTCTTTACTTCAGGATTGGGTTCCTATATGGAAGTTTAGTATATGCTACTGAGAAATTGTTTTTATCCTGAATTTTTCTCCCTGAAGGAAAAAGTGTTTAATTTAAGCAATACTCATGTTAGTTTTAGAGAAGTATCTGTTTCTTTCCTGATCTTGAAGTGATTAGTAACTATGAGCAGTGAATTCCACTTTGTGAGGCTTGAGAAGAATCTGTTGTCAGATTAAATGTTCTCTAGAATTACAGGAACTGTAATAAAAATTATGGGAGAATCATATGAGTCCATAATGAGGCTATATGTTTTCTCAGTTTTATTTTGACTTATTAAATTGCTAAGCATCTTTTATCCTTCAGCCTGTTTTTTTTGGTCTGTTCAACTTTCTTTGTGTTAATTATTAGATATAATTGGCTAACAGATGTAGGTAGCAATAACTGGCTCAAAGATAATTATGTAATTCTACAAAGAAAGTATCAGCATTATTTATTTAATAAGTTATTTGCTAAATTAAATGTTATCACCCATCTGTTAACAGTTTCTGCCTTTAACAACTGAAAGACTTGCTTGAACTTACTGTTTGCTTCCTTGAATAGGCAATCTTTTACTCTGCTACCAAAGCTGTGCATTTCTAAGTCAGTGTCTGTGTGGCAGTAGGGATAGGAGAACTGTAACATATCATCAGTACCACATTTGAGAAAACTTTGCTTTTCATTTTTATCTGTTTCAAAGTAATAGAAGAAAAACTCAGTCTGTTTACATCAATGTTTATTGTATTGAGAGGGCAAGTACAATTTTATGAAATTTTAACTGATGGCAATTCTCAACGTTCATACATGTACGTACTTCCTAATTTTAACAATGCAAGTATGTTTTTTTCAAGGAAAAGATCATGATCAGTATGTGTGAAAGATCTCAGACGTGGTAAATCATAATATTCTCTTAGGTTTTTGAAGAACTTTTACAGATCACAGAAAAGGTATGGTGCCACCACTGTCTAAAGGGAGACCTGGAGCATGTATTATTTGGTGGCTTATTTAGTTTTTGTTCCATTTTTGAGGAGCAGTTGTGCAGCTGTGCTGTTCAAATTCCCTTTCTCTGGTGTTTCAAGGTGAATGATGATTCAGGTTTGTGATTTAGCAGATTTGGTGGCTATGGTGAACCCTGCAGAGCAGCTCATATGGGATTGGTTGCAACACTTCCTTCAGCTTCTTTGAATTCTTCTTGTTGCTGCAGGCACAGCTAAACATTACAGTCAGTGAGTGCTAAGGGTGAGAGTTGTGTTTCACAGATTTGTGTCTATATAACTTTTTTTTAGCAAACTGCAACAAATTGTCTGGGGGGGTGGTGGTGGTGTTTAAAGTTATTTCTTTTTTCAGTTTCACTACCCAAATTGTATGAGATAGACGGTATTAAAGCATCATCAGACGAAACTGCTGTTAGTCTTTGTGTCAGGATTAAATATATTTCTACTGGAAGGTCAGAAGACAGGCATCTGTAGAGGCTAACTTCAAACTCAAGTATTTGGGATCTGAATGCTGTTAAGTTTGGCTTTCAAAAAACATTCATTTCTTTCCCATCTTTTAGTGCTGTTGCTAAGTTTTGTTACTGCTGGAAGACCTGGCAAGAATTCTGGCAGACTGGGCAGGTTTCTGCAATAGGCTGATCTCTAAATTTAAAAAGGCTTGTCTGTAGGAGATCAGATGTATTGCACAATGTTTTACGATTTCGTTATATGCAGGTTGTCTACAGAAGCACTTTGGATAATACAGGGTTCACTTTGTTCTCCCACAGAGTATGTGAGCTACATAAAACCTGGGTGATTTATAGCCTATGCAACATCTGTTGACTGTAAAGATGATAAAATCAAGTAAATCTGCAGCTAATTGCAGGAAGTTATTGATGGTATGCCAAGAAAGAGGTAGGAGGAATTAAATATGCATTTATTAAACACAAAAGTTACATATATTCGAAAGTACCGAGTGAGTTAACATAGCTGATGCTAAAGAAAATGCAGTTCTGCTTTTTCAGAAATGTTTTCCTGAAGGTGTATGTATGGAAGGGGTGAATGGTGGGTGTTGAAAAGTGGCACAAGAGACCCGTAAGGAGAGAGGAATATGAAAGAAATATTTACAGCTTATATTAAAGAAAAAAGTAGTATTTCCCCTTATCCAGGGGCCAAAATAGCAACATGGGTTATTAATTTGATTTTACAGCTCTGTAGCTCTACTGATCTTTAAGTATCTCTTGGCATTTATAAGCATGCATTAGAAGTGATCCATGTTCTGTCACGTACAAACTGACATTTTTGGATGCATGTTTTAGTGCAAAAATAATGATAAAACCTCAGAAAATGTAGGATATATCTCACTGAAGTGAAAAAATGAAGTGCAGCCAGAAATAACCCACTCAGTACTTGTAGACTTGTACACTTTAAGTCTGTAACTGTCCATGTGTACCTTTATCAAGGTAGGAAAGTATTCAAGAATCAGGTCATTGACCATTAACATAATGAATTAAGACATTCAAATGAACCAATATCTCTTGTGCCCTGCTTTGAGGGCACTGCTTCAGTTAAGTCAGCTTATTTGATGTCTCAGCAACTGGTGGGATGTTTGAAAGAAGTTATTTTTGACTAAGTTTTTTTGAAACACATCATCCATTTTCCTTTGCTTTCTTTTATCATTGCCTATGCCTATTGCAACATGGGATGGTACTGATGGAAACTGAGTCACTGTACCTTTACATAATGCTCTATATTAAGAACTTCTACTTAGCTATTGAATGATAACATATCAATAATATTTAAAAGCCGCCAACATGTAAATTTGTTATCTTTTACATCCCTCTACTTGTAACTATTTTGCTTGCTTTCATGTCTTTAGTTACTGAAGTAAGCAAGAGAAAGACAAAATCATATACCTTCATTTAGATGAGTCCTTGTCTTTATTTGGGAAAGAGATGGTTTTCTTCAGCCACTCCAGTAATACAGCTGGAAGGGCATAATTTCTTTACATGGGTATATGATACAGTTGCAATATATTTTCAAGGCAATTATCACTTGCAGATATGAGAGTACATTTCTTTTTATCCTGCTTCATTTTATATACTGATGTGGTACTCCATTTCAAGGACTGCTTATTGTTCACCTCTTTGGATTTTATGAAATATTTCACTGACAATAAAAATCTTGATTAATGTCTGCTTTAAATTTATTAAAAACAAGTTTTATTCACTCATTTGTTTTCCAGTCTTGGATGTTGTCCTGAAATTTGAGCAGAAATGCTGTTGGCATTGGTAATGAGCAAGCAGTGCAAAGCTATGGGCTTAAGTGGGGGTGGCAAAGAAACTGTCAAGGTGGAAAGCAGATGATGGCACTAAATTAATCTTAGGGAGTAATAAGACCAAACTCTACAAACTGATTTGTATTGGCATTCTTTCACAAGCTACATTCCTTCATAGTTTTCTATATCTTCTGTTTGGCCATACTACCATTCTCATAATTTTCAACCTGTAAGTTCATTTATTTAGTCCTCCCCCACTTGGGCTGCATTTCTCTCCTGTTCTACATTTTACCTTTCTGTCCCCCTTTCTGTTTCCATCTTTTTCATATATGCTATACACGTTGCTTTCCATCTGTGATATTATGAAGTCTGTTCAAAGCAGAAGTAGGACAACTAGCTTTTTAATGGCTACATCCTTTATTTTTACTCCAACAAAAAAACTCAAGAGGAGTATTGACTTGCAGAGGTATTATTGCTTTGTTGCCACAATAATTTTGATTTTGAAAGTCCACGTGTATCTGAAGAGCAATTCCTTATCTGTGCAGCTTCTAAATTAAACTTCAGTGAATTTATTATGGAGAAGTGGAGGTTTTTTCTGTTTATTTTTAATGAAGAACAATCTTAATTATCAGACTAAAATGTGGATTTTGTAAATGATAAAGATACTGGGTTTGTTTTTGTGATTATATTTCATTTCATGTCAGGGATTTGTTGTAATGTATATAATCATAGAATCATAGAATAGTTAGAGTTGGAAAAGACCTTAAGATCATCTAGTTCCAACCCCCCTGCCATGGGCAGGGACATCTCCCACTAAACCATGCCACCCAAGGCTATAGGTATTGGTGTAAGGAGTTTTCTTTTGAATAGCTATAGAATACTTAGGGTGGATTTGGTTTCAGCTCCATCCAAGTGCTGCTGATGAATGGCATGAATGTTGCAGTTCTTTTGGAGTATCTTATCACAGAGAATTTAGAAAAAATGCAGTTTTAGTTACTAAAAATGTTTTGGGAGCTCTTTGAGGAGGTTTCTCAATTTAGCTTGTTTTGAGGGAAGGCTTAAGAAGCTCAGGGTGATTTCTTTAGAGTTCTAGATCTTAATGTTTCATGCTTTACCAATTTTAATTTTATTAAAGCATAAACCATGCATTCCTGTGGGTTAATATCCTCTATGGGTAAGTTGTACAGCACCCAAATACAGTGCACTCCCCAGATATTGAATTAGAATTTCCTATGGTGTAGCTTCTGTCTTTGTGCACCTCTGAGAGAAGTCTGGCTCTGTCTTCTGCTGACCGCCAGTTAAGTAGCAGATGACAGTAGTTACATCTCTTCTTAAGCATCTCTTTTCTGTGTTAACAAACACAGTGCTCAGTCTCTCCTCATGTTCAGTCTTGGTGGTTCCCTGTTGGACTCACTCCAGTTTGTCAGTCTCTCTGGGAGGCAGTGAGTACAGTGGCCCTACAAGTGCCGAATAATAACAATCACTTCCCTCAATCTACTGGCTACAAACTAGCTACACCCAGTAGGCTACCTCTGCCACAAGGACATACTGCTCATTTATGTTGCTTTACTATCCACTCTGTCCTTTTCTACAAAGCTTCTTTCCAGACAGTGAGCACCTAACTTGTTAGGATGCATAGGGTCATGGCACCCACGGTGAACAGGCCTGAATTTGCTTTTGTTGAACTTCATGATGTTTCCTTCTGTCTATTTCTCAGTTGTGGAGGTTCTTCAGGATGGCAGCTCTGCCTTCGAGGGTTCTGAGCACATGCCCAAATTGCTGTCACCCATAAACACAGAGGGTTAATTTTGTGCCATCACCCAGGTTCCTAACACTGATATTAAACAGTACCAGCCTCAAGGCTGACCAGCACCAGCTGGACGTGGAGCACTGCCCACTGCCCTTTGAGCCTGGCAGTCCAGGGAGTTGAGGAGATGGTGGGCAAAATGGAAAATGGTAGGTTTCGTGGGTTGTGGTTATGCAAGGTTGTGAGTGTTCAGGGGTGAGGGGAGGGGTGAGTCGGGGGATCTAATGGCGCGTTGGTGGGGAAACCTTAAAGGAGTTCAGCAGCTCTTGCTTTAGGCCTAAATGAATGTGGGAGTAGTGTGGTATAACTTGTGATTAGACCTAAGTAATGTTTGTCTTGGTGTGTTAAGCTATTTTCTGAATCATGGCATTTTCACAGGAATGTCTCCAAAATATGGTGCTCATTGTTAAGTCAGTGATGATGATAAAAATAGATACCAAACTCATTTCCATCAATTCTACATCCCGCCTGCCATCTGATTTCCAGCTCAGGGAGCAGTAGGAATTAACTCTTCCATCAAGAGAATTTAAATGCAGCTTTAATATAATGTTAAAAATAACTAGTTGGTCTTCCTCACTGCTCCTCCAGTATTGCTATCAACTTTGGGCGTGTTTTTTGAGTTCTATGCATGCAGCCTGCAGAGAAACAGCAAGTCTCCTCTTTAAATAAGATTGGTCATAGTTTATATTAAAGACCTACTAAATAATATTACACAAACCGTGTTCTTTAAAAAAATCAGCAAAAATCATTTGGAGGAATCCAAGATGATCCCAAGTGCAGGACAACAACTCATTCCTTCTTATTCCAACCTGCTTCTACACCTGAAAGCTTTCCCTTTGTTTTAACATCCTAGAAAAGTTCAATTATTTCATAACTATGTGATCTATTGAATTCATAATTTTCTTCTGAAACGAAGCTTTAATAAGGTAAGATGCTGCTTCATCATTGGAAGTCTTCAAGGTCAGGTTGGACAGGGCTTTGAGCAACACAATATAGAGTCATAGAGTAGTTAGGGTTGGAAAGCCCCTTAAGATCATCTAGTTCCAACCCCCCTGCCATGGGCAGGGACACGTTCCACTAAACCATGTCACCCAGGGCTTTGTCAAGCCTGGCCTTGACCACTGCCAGCGATGGAGAATTCACAACTTCCCTGGGCAACCCATTCCAGTGCCTCACCACCCTTACAGTAAAGAACTTCCTCATATCCAATCTAA
>JANRGW010029477.1:12609-23057 GCA_024733675.1 Psilopsiagon aymara
CCCTTAGTGAAGCCATGCTGGCTGTCACCAACCACCTTGTTGTTTTTCATGTGCCTCAGCATGCCTTCCAGGAGAATTTGTTCCACAAGCATAAGGGATGGAATCTGCTTTAGCATATCATGGCACATACCCCTGTCCATGTTAGGGGTGTTGGACTTGATGATCTTTGAATGCCACTTTGTCCCAAACTGTTCTGTGATGATGCAATATAGATGATGGGTTTGTTTCGCAGTACGACATAATTGTCTGTGTTTAAATGAGCTATTCAGGTTTCTTTGAATCATATGCTTTGCACTTGTTTGGTGTTGGTACTGTTGACCTGATTTCTCTAAAATGAAACCATTCTTGGCATGTGATTGTTGATGAAAAACTGAGAAGTGTTTTGCTTTGTTTTATTTTTAATGTTCCCCTTCACTAGGGACAACTGTCAGAAGCTATACTGGGTTATCTAATACATTCTATTTCCTTTCCTGGGCTTAAACAGCAGGGTGTGTTAACATGCTGTCTGAGAAAGCAAACAGAAATACAGCACCACTGGCCCCACTCATTTCTGGCTCCAGCAGGAGCGTTTTGCCTCACTTGATATTACCTTCAGCTAAAAAATGAAGCCTTATGTATTATACATATGAATAGTTAATTTTTAAGATGGTAAAAATTGGTTAAATAAAGATCAGTTTTCACAGGAACTTAATTTCATTTTAGCAACAGAGAGAGATTTTAGTCTTGATTGTTTCACCAAGGAAAGGAAATACCTGCAGGAATTCTGTCCTGTAGAAAAAGGAAGCAGAAAGCAGGAGTTTTGTAAATAACTGTCATTTTAGAAATAAATTTTTCCTCCTCTTTAGTAGTGAATTCATAATACCTGAAGAAAAAAATCAAAATGAATAATCTAAATATTAATGGTTTTGTAAATACATAGATTACTAGTTTTGTTTATGTATAAAATATATGGCATATTGTATACAGTACCTAATACAGAGCAATGACATTCTTATTTTGAATACTTTGCAAGTTAACTTAGTCTGTGCAGTTTTCGTAGGAACATCTTTTGTGAAGAGCTCATGTTGTATAACCTGGCTGTAAGATATTGTTTCATAGTAACTGTAGAGGAATCCATTTAACTTAATTCAAAATCCTAATATATGCCTTGCTTGAGCAAATATTTTGGTGCCTGATGGAGAGTGTGGGGCAATCATTTCAGCCTATGTGGAGAATTAGTCCTATTAAAACAGAACTCAGGGAAAGGTTCTTTTTGGAGGCACCATCTTCCAGCTTGAATATATATAAATGTGCCTGCTCTTGCCATTCCCTGCTGCTCTATGCATCAATTGTGTGGAAGATGCAGCTGCCTCCAAGAAATAGACTATTCTTTAAGTTAGGTTGTTGCCTATTCCACTCAGAGAATAAAGATGTAATATAAAATGTTAGGTTCCTTTCACCAAAGGGTGAGCATTGGGTTTTTGCTGAGATGTTGGGATCTCAGGCTCTGTTCTAAGGTTGTTTTTAGTTTTGTGTTACCTGCATTGATAAAACCAGACACATTCAGGCCCAGCAGCATTCTGGGTTGTTGATTCAGATACAAGTGGAGCAAACAGAATCTCATCCTTGCATTTCAGTAGCTAGGGCCATTTCCATTAGGATCATGGAAGTTTCCATGCTGGATTAGATTTGTGGCCCATTTGAATTAGTAAATTACTTTGAATTACTTTATGAGCATATGGAAAAAATTCAGATGGGCCCTCAGCAATTGTAACAAATCAATCCACTCTGCTTGTTTTGTGCTTGTAACTAGGCACTTCTGTAGGACCAAAGACTGAATGTTTAATAACCCTTTTAAAAACTGAAACTGATTATCATTAATGAGAATTCTCCCTCATTAAAGGTTTTTTATGCTTTTACTGTCCAGTCCTTTCTAATTTTGTGTGGCGGAAATAAATATTGCAAATAGCAGTTTAGATTCAGTTTCATGAGCATCTTCTACCAAAGCACATAAGCTTCCATCAAGTACCTGGAGTTGTATCCTGCCCGTGAGTTTCTGTTCTCTCCCTATGCTCTTACGTGTCTGCATCCTGCACCAGATGAGCGAATGCCTTTAGATGAAAGCTAACTCAAAAAACTCTCATGAGTGCTTAGACTTGCAGGCAGGGCTGCAGTGAAAGAACAGGCTAGCACAGGTTCAGGGCACGGAGGTGCAAATTAGAGAATGATCTGTTCAGGACAGCCAGTGCTAAGGTCAGCTCGAAGTACTAATAACATTGAAGTTTTACTCCATTTTGACGTTCTTTATTTGTAATATGCCATTTCTAATGGACGGTTTCAACCAATTTGTTCTGATGCTAAAGTTAACCTCAAGAGAAATTTTCAGTATGAATGCTGTGCTCTATGTGCTATAATGTTTGCATTGTAGCAGTCTCCTGTACTATTTCTTAATAAATCATGTTTTGGTTGCCTCTCCTGTTCTGCATGCTTAAATCCCAGCAGAACTCTTGGGTATCATTTGATACCTGTTGACTTTTTGGAATTTAAGTTAGTAGTTTCTTCTAGATTTCTGATTTTTCTTCATTATGGAAGAAGAACTTCCATAGGCCTTAGGGTACAGATATCAGCAACATTTTCGGCAACTGAGGCTGCAGAAGCAAAATAAAATAACTGATCCACGCTAAAGAAATAAGCCCCAAACAGGGAAACAAAAATCCATGATTTTATGATTGTGATTTTATTTAGAATTTCAGGAATGGCTTAATTTTCTTTATTTCCTCTCCCCCATATGTCTAATGAAACACCTCTGAATTTGTCATTGGAATCTTGATAGTTATGTATTGAGGTGGTGGTGCTGATCTTAGGTGTTTGCTCCTAGGGACTCCACTTCATCTCTTCTAGTATCCTTTTCCCCCCAGTTTATTAGCATTACTGAGGTTACGTCTCAGAGCATGGAAGGATTTCTCATTTGGCTCAAGTAGCCTCTTGAGTGACGCAGTCTAATCACATTGGTTTATTACTGGCTGTCCTGGTTTCCTCTTTGTTAGTGCACCTGACTGTCCTCGGTAGACTTCTGTTGATTCTCTAGTTCTAACAAAAGCTCACAAGCAACTCAGACTAAATGAAGAGCATAATACAGTTTTTTGTGGAGCTCATAGGGGTGCTAGCTTCATAACTGTCTTTTTTACAAAGCATACTTTAATACAGTACTAGAAAGGTTTTTTTCCTGTCTTCATTGCATACAGAGGTCAAAAAATGAGATTACATAATAGAAAGATTCCACGTTGTTAAGTCACTTAGATTAAGAAAAGCTAACTGTGTTGCTCAAAGTATTGTTTTTCTGCCTCATGTGCTGTGTGCATATCGGATTTATTGCTGTCTGTTAAACTCTGCTTACATAACTAACTGAGTTTGAAAAATGCATTTTTAAGCATCTCAGACAGTAGATTAGAGAAGCTGTTTGCATTTAGTAAGTCAATAACATTTCGATTTGGAATGACAAAAGTATTTTTCCTTGAAGAAATACAAAGTTCTAAACCTTTGTTATGCTGAGGTAGGTTATAAATGTCACTGATTCCTAGGGCTCGGTGTATTCTGACTTGACATACAGTATTTTTATTCAAGAAGATTCAGCAGGCAATCTGTATTCTAAGTCCTTAAAAAGTCATTTCCAGCTGTGCTTTCCAAGCTTAATAAGGTGTGATAGTTAGAAGAGAAGCAATACTAACACCGTATAGGAGAGTTAAGGATTTGCTTTCATTTTTATGAACCTTTGTAAAGAGTTATAGTTACCTGAGGATGAGAGGTAGTGGAGTGGCTACAGGACTGTAGCTCCCTCCTCTAATTTTCTCTCTGGTTCCACTGAGCAGAAGTGGCTGAAGCAGTGCGGCTGCAGGCCATGCTGGTGTGAGGGCAATGCCTGCCCCAACTGCATCTGGCCCTGGCATGAGATACTATAAGATATTTAGGTTCTAATTCATTTAAAACGCAAGACTTCTCAAGGTTACCAAAATATTAAATATGTGCTTTTTAAATCTGATAAGGTAGAATGGCAGTTATAAGTGCTGTACTCACTAAATCTGTTACGGTTAACGGAATATTAGTTTTACTGTAGGGCTTTAAGGTTAAAGTAGAAGGAGAGCTGACAAGTTTTAAACTGGGCCCCAGTCTGGTGAGTCTGAGCTAACTGGAAGACAATCCCCTGTGTGTGCTTGATTCCTGAGAAGATGCAAATACCATGTCACCCTCACCTCTGATTGTGACCATAGTGTTGTCGACTGTGCATGGCAAGAAACAGAGTGAGGACTGCACAAGCACCTGAAGCAAAATCCTACATTTGCTGGTCCCTGGGTTAGTAACTAGGAGTATCTTTGTTGTATTTCACATGATGTGGTTTCTTTACTAACTAAAATTGTCAGGTTGGAATGTGTGAGTTCCTCTGCAATGTTTTAAATAAACTGGATCCCAAAGGCACCATGGTTCTGCTTATGATCTCGGTGCCCCTTTGTCAACTGCCCTCCTGCTTGGCTTCATTGTGCTCTCTGTGACAGCAGCATCACTCTTGAGAATACTTAAGTGTAGAGTTTTCTAATATTGTCTGCTTAGACAATAAAAACAATCAAAACGCGCACACCCTGCCTATGCTGCAGCTTCTGCTCTTGTGTAAGAATGGAAGGACAGCACTTGCAGATGTTTATGCTGTAAACCTGCTGTCCTTATGAAAACTGCTGTTCTTCTGTAACCAGTAAAATACGATTGTTAGGCTTTCCTACTGGTTAGAACAGCAACTGAGAGCATCCATTGCAGGATGTCTGACCACTGAACCTGCAGAAATACCCTCTGTTTTGAGATCCTGCTGAAATGCATTGTCCCCAAGCAATTGTCCTAATTTTGTTAGGATTGCAGGAAATTTGAAACAAAGCTGCAGATTTTGGCAGTTCAGCAGGAGGTGGCTGCCAGTCTAAGGCACAGATGGAGGTATCTGGAGAAGCCAAAGCAGCATGGTCTTTCTGTTCCTTTCTTAAAAACATCAGAAAGATTAGATTTCTAGCACTTGAAATGGCTGAATTTAGATTTTGGGATAAAATGCAGCTGGGAGAAACAGTCTCTTGTTTAGTTCTTTTCCACAGATTTTTCTGTGCATTTAGGAGATCAGAACCGTATTTTAATTTCAGTTTATTAAAGGAGCCTGGGGTTGCAGAATATGATTTTATGACATAAGTGAACTCCACAGCAGATCTTGTATTTGTGGGCTATTTAAGTCTTTGGTGATATTTGCACCTTTTTTACTTTCATGTTGCCAAGGAATTTCTTCGGAGTTCACTATGACAGCGGAGTTACTCTGTGCTAAGCTCTTCACACTTTTTTTGCTGTGCAGCTGAGAGGAAGGGGTCAGAAAACTAGTCTCCACATTCAAGACACTTGTTCATTGAAATGAGTAACTGAAGTTACTGGGGGTTTAATATTAGTCTTAGTAGGTTCTGATGCAAGGCCACCTGCTATTACTCAGCTTAGTCACAGCAAAAAGTTGCAAGGAAGTAATGGGTAAGTGTGGCTGCTGTAGCCCCTTGCAAAAGCAGATTTGTAAGCATGCCTGCATACAAGGCTTCGTTAACAGTCTGTAGAGCATGAGGTGTGCTGTCATGCTGCTTGGCTGTCCTTTGACTTCTCTGATCCATTTTTAAACAAATGCATACAGACAAAAGCATTTTCAGGCCTATTCTTAGTAGGCCAAAGCCTATTTTGGCAGACTGTACTGTTAAGAGAGTTGATTTCCTTTATGACTTCCTAAGCTTCATGCAGTATTTCTCTAAAGTTTTTGTTTCAGTTTCTGCATCTTCATTCTTTTTGATGTTTTTCATCTGCAGGTATGGGGATGTTCTTCTCTGCTTAGCTGTGAAGTGACTCACTTGGAATTTTGTGCTCAGTTGTGAGCATGTGGTTGCTAAATTTAATCTGATGCTTAGATTAGTTTATTGTGAATAAACAAAAATAATTGGCTACTAAGGTGAAAAGTTATGTGGTGAAGAATTAAAAGGTCAGTCAGCTTAGTTGCAATTTAGGTCTATGTCTTAATAAACTTACTGGGAGGACATAAAAGGAAGATAACATTATTAGGAAGTCATAGTGGGTTGGTTGTAAATGGAAATAGTGTGACGTTGTCTGATGAAGAAGTATCTGACCCTGGGTGAAATGCCTTGGCCATTGTTTTGTTGGGTTTATTGGTTCTTTCAACAGAAGCAGTGGATGACCTGCTTGGTTGAGCAGAATGCTGGGAACTGTGTAAAGGAGAATAGTCCTGCATTATCTTGGAGATAAGCAGTAGTATAAAGGTTTTTTAGGATGCTTTTACATTTCTCTGCAGTTCTAATCTAAGGTACCCAGACATGTTCATTTTATAAATTTGATCATCCAGTTCACACTTAATTTATGTTGTAATTTTAAGTGGAGAGGTGTGTCTGTTCTTGGAGGAACCTAAAGCAGGAGGTGTTTTCAGGTTGTGCTTTTCATATTCCAGGAACATGGATTTCAGAGCAGTGGCCATAATTGGCTTGATTTGCAAAAGTGTGCAATAGTTATAGGTGTAATTGCATAATATTTGAAGGATTTGTGTTCTAGCCCAATATAAGCTCTAGTTCTTCGTTAGCCTGAACGAAACTGAATATGCATTTGCTGCATCCCAAGTGGTTGTCACTAGGAAATTAAAGACATATGGAAAGAGGGATCCATTCTCAAGTCCTTCTTTTCACCAGTTAGGTTAGGACAGGGGTGCAAGATCAAGCAAAGAGCCAATAGGAGAGAATACAGAGGTCAGGGACCTCAGGGAGGGTGAAAATCTTGGGTTTTATGCCCTTGGTTGTGTTTCATAGCTAAAATTGTCCCACGTGAAAAGCCTACATTGTCCAAAGAGCTGGCATTACAGTGTCACTCCATTTAAAAGAAAGTGAATTTTTCTGGGACAAGGAATGTCACGGATTGAAGCCTCCTTTAATAAAGGAAGATGAGGTGTTGGTTTTCTATGTGTTGAAGTGATCTCGTTAATAAGTAGTTATTAGCAAAAGATGAAGTGATTTGGCCAGATCTGCATAGCCAGTGACAAAAGTTGAGTTTAAATAGATTTTCTTGTTGCAGTCACCAGTCCAGTCTGTAGCTGTCCCACTGACCGTGGTTTCAACTATGATAATAAATATTGTGATGTTTCTGTGTTTTTTTGGGTTTTTCAAAGTTTTCTTTTCTTGCCTTTTCTTACATGTTCGATATCAGATGTTTAGAAGTGTAATTTAGACAGATGAAGTGTAGTTTAAATCTATTCCTGTGTAATACAGCTGAAATTTCAGACCTTGGAGGAAATTATGCTTATTCAGATATTTGGTTAGAGAAGTTTAATTATCTGGTTAATGCTTTGGGGCAAGGAGAGGGCTTCTTGCGTCTTCCTCCCCTCTGACTGAGATTCTGGTGTTCCTAGACCTCATGCTTTGCACTTCCTCAGCAATGTCTAAGAGAAGTGCGGTGAAGTAAATCCAGGTTTTCCTGTTTAATAATCTTCTGATTTTCGTTTTTTGTAGTATAATGCATTACTTTGATGTACTCTGTTGTCAACTGTTGTATGTAAGAAAACCCCTTGGAACTAACTGTAAATTCTAAGTGTTTGAGTATGTTTAAGATGTTCCATTATCCTATGTCATCCTTATTGGTGTTTTGTTGCTTTTATAGATTACCTTTCTCAAGGGATAGATCTCTCTGGAATAGAAGTAATTGAAAATGACTTGCTTTTTATTGCAAGAGCTCGGCTTGAGGTGGAAAACCAGGCTAAAAGGTTGCTTGAGCAAGGTGTGGAGACTCAGGTAAAATATGCTTTCTTCTTTACTTCCTTTCAATCATGAAGTACAAAAGTATCTTTGACCTTGTTTTCATTTGTTTTGTGTAGCATTGTCTAATGGAGATTAAACATGAAAGAAGTCCTATGTGAGAATTTCTCACACATGAGACTGTCCAAAGGATTTGTCAAAACCATCCTTCTACAATATTTGCAAGGTTAAAAATTGTATTCTGGTTTTGGATCTGACCCTGAAATTTGACAGTAGGTGCTGATCTGAAGTCTTCAGCACTAAATGCTGTGATAAAAGTTTGATGAATGATAGGACATTGCATTATGCAGTAATATGTTGAAGCATTTTATAAGATTTCCTATTAGAACTTTGAAGGGCGTTTTAAACTTTGAGGTAAATATTCACTGTAGGGAATATGAAAATGAATATGCATAATTACATTAATCCATATTAAATGTAATTATCTACATTTTTAATAATCTGGCTATGTCTGATATTTAACTATTTATAGTATCATTAGTGCTGTCTTCTTGCCTTTTTAAAAACTGATGTTGTTTTGGCTATACTTTTTAGTATTCTTTAAAAAATGTATTTTAAATCCCCATTACTACAGTGAGAGCAAAAATCTAGTGCAAGTTCCTATCAAATTTTGGTTTTAAATTAAAGAACAAAGAGGATTAGAACAAGACATTTTTATGGTGTTTGTTACCAGTGTTTAAACTTACCTGTAAGTCAATATAGCGTTTGTTTGTACTACTGATAGTTGACTTGAAAATAGAACATAGGCAGAATGGAAAATTTCTTCATTAAGTTAACTTGGTTAGATAATTGGGGATTAAAATTATCAGTGTTTCAAACTTTTATTTAGATCTTTGATTTCAAGTAATGAAGAAGTCATGTGGTAAATACCTTTGATTATTTACTGATAGCAAAATAGTAGGAAAAAATAGCATCCTGTTTTTTACTTAATTACTATTCAAATGTTGAAAGTCCTGGCTATTTGAGGATGTTACCAAGCTTGTTACAAGCTATGAAGCATATGCGATGTTTAATAAAGACTGAACAAAGATGCGGCCTAAGAAAAAGCAAATATACATTTATTTTAAATGTGGCAGAAGTCTTCATTAGTGTGTACTCCTTCTAGTTTTTCATGTCAGATTTGACCTTCTCTGATAATTTTCTCTTCATATTAAGTACTAAAATGGATCTGACAAGGAAACCCTGGGGAAATCAATCCCACTCCACTTGAAAAATAGACAGATTTATTAGGTGTTCCAGGCTGTATCCAGGTAATCAAGAGATTATTAAAGTGTATGCCTGTTGTGCTTTAGCCAGGGGCCTGTTTCCAGCAAATGGAAGATTGCTTGGAGGAGCATTATCAGTGCTTAGTCAGAAGTGGGGATGTTTTCATGAAGTGGTGCTGTGATATGCTTCACAGGTTTGTTGTTGGATATGATTTGTGGATTTAAAGTTGGAAAAAATTGTGTGCTTTATAAAATATGCATGCAGATACTGCCCAAGAAATACAGAATTTGGAATATGACTATGAGATAGTATGTCTTTGATTCTTATATTGTAGCTGTATGGCTTTTGACAAGACGATTTACATTTATACCTTCCAAACTCTGAGATTGCTTGTAAGAGGACATGGGATTCTTCTATGTTTTGTACCACAGAATTCCTCATACGGGTTGTTTTCCTGCTAGTATCTGTTCTGGTAGCTAATTATGTACCTTTGTGATCAGTGTATCTGTATTTATCCACATAGTTCTTCAGTTCCTTAATATTTATATTTGCAATTGCAGTTTTCGTTGACACCTTAGTTTTGATCTGCTGTGTAAATAATACATGAGATCAGTTGTGTACATAACAGTATTTCAACTAGCACATTCCAGCAATCCCTTAAGAAGAAAATTAGTCTTATGTCGCCATTTGAGAGTATTTCAGTGTCCACCTGGAAGAGAAGCAGGAAATGGAAATACATAAAAAACCGAAAACTAGTATCTCCTTTTAAGCAGAAGTCATTGGAAGTTGCTGAATGCCGCCTTCAGTGTTCAGCTAGAAGTTACTCTGACAAAAAGAATAGAGCTAAAAAAGTTTAAACTGCCCCTTTCAAAATTTTGATACATCTCCTCTGTTTATATAAGAAACTATTTTTGTTGTTTTGATTATTTGTTTAATGATGTATAAGTCACTTACTAGTAAGCCCTGCCCAGATTCCCTCAAATAGCAGCCAGTAGCATATGGAAGCAGATACTTAGAATCATAGAATCACAGAATAGTTAGAATAGTTACAGTTGGAAAGGACCTTAAGATCGTCAAGTTCCAACACCGCTGCCAGGGGCAGGGACACCTCACACTAATCCATATCACCCAAGGCTATGTCCAGCCTGGCCTTGAACACCACCAGGGATAGAGCATTCACAACTTCCCTGGGCAACTCATTCCAGTGCCTCACCACCCTTACAGTAAAAAACTTCTTCATTATATCCAATCTAAACTTCCCCTGTTTAAGTTTGAACCCATTACCACTTGTTCTACCACCACAGTCCCTAATGAAGAATCCCTCCGCAGCATCCCTATAGGCCCCCTTCAGATACTGGAAGGCTGCTATGAGGTCTCCACGCAGCCTTCTCTTCT
>JANRGW010029477.1:26152-42700 GCA_024733675.1 Psilopsiagon aymara
TTGCTGCACGCTCTTCTCACTGTCCTGAGGATCTCGAATTTGACCATCTCATGATCACTGCAATCAAGGCTGACCTGAAGCATCGCTTTTCCAACCAGCCCTTCCCTGTTGGTGAGCATGAGGTCAAGCAGGAAAGATCTTTTTTCCCAGAGCATCAGGCGGTTGTTCCTTTTGCGAGGGTGTTTACTCGTCAGCCCCCTGCAGGACAGCAAAGCGGTTCTGGGTGGGAACAACAGATTTAGGAGGAAGCTGCTTGCTTTTAATTGTCCTCTTCCTCCTTTTTTCATCCCTATTTCCCAGATTCCTGGGTTTGCGGCCTTCTTCTTTCCTCCAAGAGCTACAGCTGGAGGCCCCTGCACAGAAGTGAAAGCTTCCACTAGTGTACATGGTGGTATCTTTAAAGCTACTACCTGGGTATAAACTGGAAGTGTCTGTCAGCATGTCTAAACCCAACAGGCTTTCATAGAGCTCCCAAACACGCTTGTCTTACTGATCCTTTTAGAAGGAAGAAGCCCTCTTTGCTCTCGTTGACAGAAGTAACACAAGTAATAGCAAACCCGATCAAGCAGATGTACCAGTGGATACTGGCAGGTTCTTTATTGCCATGTATGCTTTTTTAGGCACTTTTAATGTATGTAGCACAGACTGATGCTCTTTCTTGAGCCAGAAAACAGTATCAAGAAAATTGATTCATACTGTGTAGTCCTGAACTCCTTGCTAGCTTTCCTTCAGTCTGTAAGTAGGTTAATGCCAAGGTAGTGCAGAAAGCAAGAGAGGCTGCTCTAACAGAGGTGCATCAAGAACTTTAATAAAGCCACGATTCTAAGAAGAGATACAGCAATGTTTTCTGCTTTAAAAATTAAAAAAGAGCTATGTCTTCATTGTGCAACTGCCTGAAGCATCCCCAGCATTTGTTTTGTTCACAGGATGAACCCTAGGCAGAGAAAACTAGATTTTCTCTTGACACCACTTCACCTCTTTATTCAACAGCAGTATATCTGCAGTGTAAAGCAGATCTGAATAGTAAGAAGTTACTTGGAATAAGAAAAAATTGTTGAGATTAGCATAGTTCAATTCCAGATAGAATAGTTTTTGACAGAGACTGTTGCAGCTGCTATACTTACAAAGAAGAAAACCTCTGCAATTTAGCTCACGCTTCAAGCCCTTTCTGCTTTCTGCTATGCATTTTTATGCTTAGTGTGGAACTTTGTGATACCCAAACTTAGTTTCATCAGGTAGTGGTAAGGTTGGTAGCATTGGGAGCCAGGTCTTGTGTGTGCAGAAAAATGGTGCATATCCATCTCCTCCATCTTCTCACCTCTGAAGGGGTAGCCCTGTTCTGTACTGGGTTCACTGCTTTAACAACAGTTACCGGTCTCCTCTGCATAAGAAGGATGGATTTTTGCATGTACTTATTCATATGTGTGAAATGGTTTAGGAACCCATGCTCTTAGTTTTGACTTTACTGTAGCAGACTTCAGTAGTTAGTTAGGATGTAGGTGGTGAGGGCAATGGTATCATTAAAGATTGATTAAATTATAAAATATAAAGTATCCATTTAGGTCAAGTAAGGCATGGTGTCAAGATGACAATGGACCTGAGATTTCCTTGGGTTTACAGCTTAAACGTGGTTTAACTGCAGGTAGTAAAAAGTTTCCTTTGCCTCCTGGGGTGGTCTACAGATGTCTCACTACATTTTTTAAGGAAGGTTTTTGGGTAAATTATGTGATGTTTGTCACCCAGTTTCCCTTATTTAAGGTGTGGGCAAATTACTTTTCCTGCTTAGTATGGACCTGGAGAGAATTAAATTCACAGGTAGGTCACTGAAATTGTTCTGCTGATCATGTAGTGAAATTTCCTGATCATGTTAGAGAAACCATAAACAGGTATAAGTTAATGACTACCCTTTGTTCAAAAGAATGTTAAATTATGTCTGCAGGTTTTTTTAATACAGAGCTCTTTTTTAATTTATTTACTAATTACAACTTCTCAGAATAAAGAAGAGGAAAAAAGAAAACCCAACTAACAAAAATTAACCCTAAACTGTATAAACAGTACAATCTGAACAAAAATGTCTCAGTTTATTTCAGTGTAGCATCATTATACTGTTGACCCTTTGAGCATATTTAGGGGCATTTTGAATTTCCATATTACAGCTCACAGAGTTGAATTTGTCTTGTGAATTGCTCTGGTTTGCATTCTTTTTCATAGTGAACTTTTCCTCTAAGTTGTTTTCTCTGGAACAAATGCAGTTCTTTCATATTAAAAAATGTCCAACTAGATATATGTGCCTAACTGTTCTTGACTAACACTTATTAGTGCCTGAGAAAAGTGATGAGAGGATGAAGTATCTGCATAACTAACTAGTTGTCGGGAGGTGATTACCCAGGAGTTGCCTTACTTATCTCAGTTCAGGGTTCTTAAGCCGGGTGCTTGTGTAGTATATCTTGCAATATTATGGAAAAATTGGCATAATTAATCTGAAATCTTTCATAGAATAGCATTTAATATCATGTTAAGGATCCTTAACAATAGGTCTTTATTATCCCCAAGAGACTGAAGGGGAAAATATGCTTATAATTGGCCGTTTTTCCAATTATCAAGACGTTGCATGATTATTTCATTTCAGGATCCTCTGAGCTGAGTGCTTATGTAGTAAAACTTGCAGTGTTACAGCAAGTTTGGTGAAATTAGTCTTAAATCCTTGACAAGGAAGTGTTTAATCTAATGTCAAGGATCTTAATGCATGCTCTTTAGTATCCTGTGGCAGCATTTTCTGATTGTGCAAATGCACTTGGAGTTGTTTGAGATATCCACATATTAGAAATGGCTCGCATTGGCCTCTGTTTCTCACTTTTTTTAATGAAACTTGCAAAAATGTGATAATGTTCCATTCTTGAGTTACTTCTAATTATTACTGACAGAGGCATGGGTGGCTCTTGCAGCACTACTGTCTGGGCAAGGTCCTGTAACCTTGAGTTTCTCATTTTCTGTCTTGCATACTTTAAGAACAGTATCTTTCGCTGAAACATCATTTTTTCTAGATGAGTTTATGGTGTTTTAACACTTTGATTTAAATCACAGTATGCCTACTAGTTTTTGCTAGTTTAGTGTCATCTTCAGATTTGAGTGCTTTATAGTAAAATGGGTTGTGTTTTATGAATGTGCTGTTGGCTCCATGAAGAAATGCTTGACTGCAGAAGGAAGTCTAATGTTATAGGAGAATGACAATTTGTGTGCCTCACAGTTGTGTAGTGAGCCTCTTACTGTTTATCTTTAGTTCATCTAGCTTGGGCTGTGTTATGTTGCCCACACTGATGTACTGCACTAGTCGAAAGAATTTAACTTCTGGATGTTTAGGTCTGCATTTTGCTGCTTTTACATATTATCGTATTTAGTTATGCACTTTAAATAATACGAGCTCTTATGTACTTCAGGATGTCCATGGAGCTGATTGCCGTTATGTAGATGTGCATAACTCAGTATGTATGCATCATTACAAAATTATCATTGTAATAGCAAATAAAGTAGAAAAACATGAGAAAAGAGCCCCTCCAATTTGGTACACGACCAGTCAGCTTTTTATCCACACAGTTTGTTACTCTCATAAGAAGTCTGGAAAACCTAGACTTGAAATGCTACCCGGAGTATACAGTTACTTTTTTTTAACTTAAAGAGTAGTCATTGCTTTTTTTCTTTTTCTTCCTTTTTTTTTTTTTTTTTTTATTTTTTCTTTCTTCTGACATCTATTTCTACTTTGAAAGCTAGAATTTGGAATTTTAGCCTCATCACTGTCAAAAATTTAACCACTATAGTACACTTTAGGCAGTAGATGTTATGTTTCCTTATTATTCTACAATCTTAATTCCCAGGAGGAAATCATGATGGAAACTAGACTGAGACAGCTATTTCATAATGAAGTGATTGACAATATGATATAGAAATTGAAGGCATTTTTGATTATTCAGTTTGAAGTCAATTACTTGAATCTAGCATAAGGAGACTGAAGTATTATCCACAAAAAAAGGAAAATTTGAACCTGCTTGCTACTTTTGGCATAGGGTGAGGGTGGTAGCTATAGTTAACTCTAAATCATCTAGTTTTGCTTAGTGAAGACAAAGGATGAGATCCAAAGCTTTCTATTTAAATTCACAGTAGCCACCCATTTTACTGCTTTTTGTAATTCTAATGTACATGGAGAAGACCTGTTTCAAAATGTTGTAACTGTCATATTTGCTTTTGTTGCAAAAGATTTGAGTCTGTTTAATTAAAATCCTACTAGCTTATACTGTTTCCTTTTTTCCTTTACAATAGCTCTGTGTGCATATAGAGAAATTTTTATGTGTATATGTCTTTATAAGTTTTACTCTACCTTAACCTTTAAGTTTCTTTGTCACAGAAACATTCTCATGTCGCATTATTCAGTTTTATTTTTCATCTTCAATATTATGGTTATGGTTTTCGTGATCTTGTTAACTTGCTAAATCAGATTCCTTCATCTGGCCATCTGGTGCATGGCATTACTGGAGGAGTTTTTGATAAATCTAAATTACTTCTTCCTTGAACTATTCTGTTAAGATGTGGTATAGCAAAGTGCTGTTCATCTGACAACCAAAAAATATCTTCCAAGTACATGTTACTTATATCCTACATCTGAATGGTAAATTTCACAGGGATTAACCAAACCTGATGAAATTTTCCCTTTACTATCCTGGTCTAAAAAGAGGTCTTTTTATCTTAAAGTATCATCTAACAGTACTGAAGTGCTAACCATGCTTAAGTAATTCAGAATCGCCAAGCTAAACACTTAAGCATGATTTTATACCTCTGAACTGTGGATTAAAATAAATCACAGATTTCACTGCTACATAATCGTCTGATACTGATATAACCTAGAATATCCTTTCAGTTTCCATAGGAACAGATGATAGAATATTTTGAATCTTGGAATAGCTAAAATGAATGTCTGGCTTCAATGTAGTTCACTTTTATTTTGCAGCTTTCAACCTCTCATATAAGTGCTGCAAGTGTGCATAAAAAAAGAAAGGTGGAATATTGGCATAACACATATTAAAATGTTTTCAGTAGAAGTAGTAACAACAATAATAAAAATAAAAGTACTTTGACATGTTTCTGTGCATAATTCTTCAGGTGTTAGCTGTGTTTTATTATAGAGGTGCGAAAAGTATTTCCAAATCTGTAGGAAAAGAGAAATGATTACTTATTCCTGTGTTAATGCCTCTTTAAACATTTTACAAAAACATATAAAATCTGTTTTATTAGCCGTCTCTAAATTTCATCTCCAGCTATTGCTTCGTCTCACTGTGTTGCACAGTATAGGTATATTTTCTCATTGGAACCATTTGTACAACACAAGAAAACTTCATGTAGCCAGAAAGAAAAGATAGCAGAACTTCAGTGGAATACCAAGTGTGTTATACAGGTGACTGTGGCCAAAGGTACTAATCTAGGAACAGGCAAAGAAACTTGCTTGCTGTAGCAATACTTGTTTTATTAGATGTTTTGACATCTCTTTTTCTTAACAGGTCGTGTTGCTGAGAAGATATGTTTTGAGTGTAAAAATATTAACAAGATTTAAAATATACCTCTGTTTGAGATGAATGAATATGTAACTTCAATGTTCATGTAGAGGGAAAACATAGAGGCCTTGTTAAAAAAACCCAGTAAGAATCTAAGTGCCTGTAACCTGAAGCATAATGAATACAGATAGAAATGATAGTGTGTGACTGACTGTTCAGTACTTGGGCTCTTTTTATCTGTTATAACTCCAGCATTTAAGATACTTGATCTTTAAAACATTTTGTCTGTGGAAATCAGGATGGTACTGAAAGCACAAAAGAAAAAAGGCAAAAACTAAAATGGAGCAAAACAAGGAAGAAGTAGCAAATTAACTTGTGATAGTTTCACTTTACAGTCTGTTGAGCTGCACTGTGCTAATGTAGTTCAAATAGTGACTTTTTCAAATAGCTGTATTCCAAGATTATTTTCAGCTGCCAATAATATAGAAGACTCATGAGAGCTGTAGTTATTGGAACATATGGGCAAATTTAATAGCAACATTTTGAAAATAGGAGTTTCAAGTCAAGGTACTATCTAGGGCTTTCCTGCTTAGTATTAGAATATAATTTACTGTTGTAAAGATGCAGAGGATGCTGCGTCACATGTTAGTTTCTGAATATTGATTGTCTTTTAGTAATGGTTCTGGTTTGCACTTTTGTAGCATCTTTTAGGAAATTCCTCACAAGCTGTGTAGCAGGTGGTTTAGGCAGGTATTGGCAAACCTCACTCCACAGGTGGTGAATACAGGGAAATTTTGAATGACAAGAAGTATGCAGGAAGGTTCTTAACAAAGTATTTGAATTTGCAAGTTTCTATGCTTTAGCAATTAGGCAACACTGGCCCCTTTTAACAGGCCTTATTTCATAAAAATGCTTTTTCCTCCCCCATATGCAAATATTCTTTTTAATGCAGTGTCCTCCCCTGCATTTGGCTTCATATCCACTTCTGATAAACTTCTGCAATATTCAGGGTCAGATTTGGTCCTTACAAAGTTGAAGGCTTATTAGGAACCAGATACTGAAGTTATGAAGTGTCTATTAGTAAAACAAATGAAATGAATAAAATTATTTCCTCTTTGTGAGGAGGTAGTATTGAGAGATACTTTGTCACAATGTATTAGGGACTATGATTCAGGTTATGGTTTCAGCGTAACCTTCAAATCTAATTAGGCATTTTTTTCCTCCCTTTGGATATTTTTTTTTCCTCTTCAAATAACATGGAAGGAGAGAACTGAGAAATGAGACATCCACTCTTTCCCACGTTTGAATTTCCTGACTACCTCCACTGGGGTGATGGCAATGACAGCAACTTCTGTCACAGTACCTAGGCATGTATGTGTTCAGGATTAGAGCATGCTGCCAATCCTATCTTTCTCCGTCCTTCAGCCAGATACCAGTATACTTCCATTTCCATAGACCTTAGAATGCCTTTAAAAGCATCCAGATCAAGAAGTTCCCCCTACACTGTCCATCTTGCTGTCATACCTCTGTTGGTTTCCAAACTGTGACCCCAGCTAAACCCACCACCTGCCTTCTGAGAGCCCTGTATTTGTGTCTGGAATGCTCCTGTGGATCACCCATGGCTCAGGTGAGAACAGCAGAACTGGGAACTGCCACCTCCTTTGCTGTTAGTATCCGCTCCCCCCTGTTGGAGGAGGTGTTGGCTCAGGGGTTTGGGTGGCTGGGCCAAGAGGTTGGTGTTTCTTGTTGATCATCCTTTAGGGCTCTTGGCTGTTGATTGTATGTATGCTGGACATGTGTTTCACAGAGTAGTTTTTGCCAGGCTGCAAAGTATACAGCCCCAGTGAGATGCTGTCAGTAGCAAATGAAGCTTGAAACAGTCTTCCCTTTTCCCTTGCCTCAGTGGCAGGTGGTACACCGTGGTGTAAGGAATTCGTAATTAGTTGATGTGCAGCATAGGCTAAAAAGCACTGACTTTAAGCAAATACTGAAAATAGCAGAAAGCAGAAGAAAGCGTTTTGAGGAAAAACCTGCTTGGATAGACATACGCATATTTAATTGGTCTTCAATAATTCATGTAGTATTAATGTGATGTGTACAGTAATACAAGTGTTTAGTGATGGTTTTGGCTGAATTTCTAATAACTAATGGGGAATTGTTGCCTATTTTAATATCTTAAAATTCCTTGGCAAGAGGTAGAATTAACTTAAGTAAACAATAATATCCCTACAGTTAGGTGCTGTACGTACTTAGAACTGAAAATAGTTTAAAGTCATTAAGCCTTTGCTAGTTGAAATCTCTGTCTACTTTTCTACAAATATTTTTGTGCCATGACCTCTTTCTTTGCTTTTCTCAGAGAATCCATCACTGCCTAAACTGTCATTTTCTCTTGTACTGTTTTAGTTCTGGCAAGGTGCTGCTTTATGTTTGCTAGTCTGAATTTTAAAGAAAACAAGATGCTGCAACAAATAGCATAAAATGCAGCCAAAGACAACACAAAAGGGAGACACTGACTTTGCTGCTCAATTTTCTAGATTTCATACCAGTTTATACATTCTGGTATTTTATTAAACTGATTAAATTAAACTTGCATCTTACCTTTCTAACTTGAATCAGTTTTATAAGTCCTCATGTTTTCATTAAATGGACTTCAGATAATTTTGGTGGCAATCCTTTTACAAGCTCTTTAACAAAGAGTGGCATTTCTTTGCGTACAGTGTGGCGAAGATTGTTTGTGCAATTACTTGAATAATCAGTAACTTAAATCCTGAGGCAAGTCCAGCATTTCTGTTGACTAAGCACATTGGAACTGCAGAAGAAAGGAAAGTGTAGTAATTTTTGAAGACATCTCATGCCAGAGATCCAAATGTGCGGATTTTTGCAGGTCTACTTGACTCATTTTCAGAGATGTAGTTTTTCCTGTAATATGGTGTATTTTCCAGGGTGAAAGACTTAGTAACACAGGAGGGAGTGATGAATTCCTTGGTGAATACTGTTGAGAAAACAGGACTACTTGGGAAGTACCTGCACACACGTTTTAGAGTATCTCTGCAGTGTAAAACAGATATAGCACCAAAGATGGCCATGATAGTATTTTATTTAATCTAGCCAGAATTACTTTATGCCAAAATACACAACTTGTACTCTGGTTGCTGAACCATGCTGAATCGTGTACTACTGTCGCTGCCCCTGTTAGTCTTGAGGAATGTAAGCATGGAGGCATGTGCCCACGCTGAAAGCTAGATGGGCAGTCAGCTCATGTTTTTATTCTGTTCTTTTTGATTGTAAAGCATGCAGTCCAAAAAAGTGTAACAATGGCTGTTGGGTACTGATTTGTATTCCTTCTCCAGAGCTCAGATGGTGCTTATTTTTGTGCAATTCTTCCCTTCCAGGAGTGGGGAAGAAGGGAAGCTGGGAGCTGAACTGCACTCAGTCTTTCTCCCTCCCTTCTCCAGCACTGTATGTGAGCAAATCTAAAATGTATATGCATCTGGGGAGGAATGTGTGCTGGAGTAGGAGGTACTAGCAAGGAGGGTGGGAGTGCACCATATGTTCTCCTGCACTGCAGGTTTTACTTTCCCGGGAGACATACTCTGAAATCCTTTTGATTTCTGATCCAAAAAAATTGTAGTTGTCTTGCAGTACTTGGTCAGTATTGTAGAAGAAGAATTGGCTGTCACTGCTTAGTGTTGCTGTCCTTGCAGTTATGGGGATGTAAGCATCAGCTTTCTTGAAGAAAGCTTAAGTCACCTGCTTCTTTGTTATTAATGTTAGATGAAGGATTTTCCTGAATTCAGATCTTGCTTAGTGTTTGTTATTATTCTTGTCTTTTTGGGTACTGCATACGGAAAGCAATATTCCTGAAGCACATACGTATCTCCCAGTAAAAATGTTTGGTATGACATTAATGTTACTCAGGTGCTCTCTGCTGCAGATTTTTTACTGCCTATGGAGATGTTAATGTATGAGGCCTTCTTCGTTCCATCTTTCTTTCTTCTTGACTCTTTTTTTATCCTCTTTTAAAATGCCAATTAAAAATCTGGGTTTCAAAGTTGTCTGCAAGTAAATAAAAGCAACCTTTCCACATACTGAAGACTTTTTCATTTGCTGTGTTGCTATAGGCCATTCCTCTATACATCTGGAAAATTCACTCCCCTTTATTTAGCATCAGCACTTGCACCACACCTTAACCTACGTCATGATCAAGGATATTTTTATCCTTAATACCAAATAGCACGCTTCTTGGAGGCCCTTCCACAGTGTTCTCATACAGGGTGCAGTGGGAATGCATCACTGTGTCAAGTTTATGTTGCTTCAGTGCAGGTTATAAAGAAATAAATAAATGAGTTCATAGTAAAATAAATGAGTTCACAGATGAGCTACAGTGAGCTAAGAAACCTTGCGCTTATGTACTCTTGACCTGTGTACAGCTGGATGCATACTTAAATTCATTAGGTGGTGAACGCTGTAAAGAAGAGTAACTATTGTGAGCTGCAAATTACTTTCTAAAGCATCAAATTTTATAACTAGTTAACTTTTATTGCACTGACCAGTCTTGAATTTTGAAAGAAACTATAGCCATGCAAATAAAGTAATCTTTGCTCTCTGGTGGTTGACATAGCAAATCTGCTGCGAAAATAAAGTGGATTGAAATAATGCTCTGGCCTGTGAACATCTGAAAGTTGATCTCACGCATATTGCTTTAAAATGCAGATCAGGTCTGTATTTATACTTTGTGTTCTCTGCTCAGTTTGGAAATCTTACAATTTTATAGAACATGTTTGGGATTTTCTTTTCAGAGAAGGTAACTTTTAGCATAGCTTTTACTTCTGTTCAGAGGGCTTCTTTTCCCCTAGTTCTGAAACAAGTGATAAGAACTTTTAAACATCTATAGGTAGTTGGCTTTAACTAGAAATTAGACCTTAGATTAGTTTTTTAGTCTACAACTGAAGTCTGTCTCCCTACCCTGGAAGTACCTCATAGATTGTGCCTTGATAGTTGTATGTGGAGGAGGGAACTTAATTCTACATCTTGATGAATAACTGTAGCTGCATATAATTGCTCCTGCACACTAAACTCTTGCTGTGAAGATTATTTCCGTTACATCTGTGTACAATTATTATAGGCAAATGATTAATTCTTTTTTTTTCCTTAAAAATTATTTTAGTAGATACAGTGTGCCCCCGGTAAAAGTACTAAATGTTCTAAAACTCCGTCATGTTTTTCACACATAATGCTATTAAGTATTCCAATTTCTGTAAGGGACGTTTACATCTTTGTTTTCCGTAGCACATTGTGGCCTTATTTATATTTCATGGTGGTTAAGTTCAAGGTTTATGTGTCATTCAAATAAGGGAAAATACTAGGGGCATACCAGCTGAATTTTAGTAATGGATGAGGAATTGAATTGTAATTGCAGTAGTTTTCCTAAAGCCATTTTAGTTAAGAATCTGAGTCGGCAATTCTTTCAAATCTTATGTACGTATGGGAGTTTTTTACCTTATTCAGATGAGGTGGCAAAGCTAATTTCTGTTTTGATTGGAGTTCAGAATTCGTTTTCCATTTTCCTTTCATCTTGTAGGCTTTTGTCTTAAAGTTGGTGGAATTTTGCAGAAATCATGAGTAGGAATGTTGGACAGTACCAGCGTTAGGACAGAGAGTGGGAGACACAGGTGTTCAAATGTCACACAGTTTTGACCTGGATCATGTAAATACTCTTTGAGTAGGGTTATCCTATCCTGTTCTTTGTGTCCGTATCAATCTAGACCTTTGGCTTACTTAAGAGAAAGTCACTTAAAAGAGTATCAGCCTTGCTTCAAGTCAAAACATACTACATCTCCCATTCAAAGGTACGTTACTCTGCTGCAGAAATAAATTATTTGGTTTGGCATGAGTTGTTTCTGACAAAGCCATCTTGGCTATTATTAAGCACCAGATTAAAATTTCCTTGTATATATCAAAGGGTAATTTAACTGTGCAGTCAAATGTAAATAAATTATTACTTTGTATGAATAACACTATATAATATTACAGGGCTGTTTGATGATCCAGTTTTGAAGAATAGAAATGTAATGAATGAGTTGCTAATTTCAGAATACCTCCAGTGTTAATGACTTACTTATATGAGAGCTTGAAACAGTCTTGTTTGGATTTTAACTCAAGTTTCTGGGAATTTGCTCAAGTAGGTTGGTAATTAAGGTACTTTCTGGACATAATTAGTGGAGCATACTGTAATTAATGAACTTGTAATCACTGAGTGTAAAATGTGTTCTTGAAGTGCTACAACTTGGATAATGAAAACATTTACAACCTTTGTCATTCATGGAGAACAATAGTACTCCTTAATATAATTTGCAATGAATCAGTGAGCTTTCATCTTCATCAGCCCCCGCTGCTGACAGTTATTTTAAGATCAGAATTAGTACTTACGAACATACAGCTCCTGTAAACCAGAGGAAGAAAACAAAATTTTGGTAATGCAGAAGGACATTTTCTAAGGTCAGTTGTACATCGGCTGTTAAATGTATAGCAGGAATCTTCTGTCATAACCTGTTTATAAAGCCTGGATCACTTGCTTAGCTGGAAAGCATATTATTCTACTCATTATAGTCTTTTACTTCTATAAGTAGCTGGACACCTCCAGATAAATGGGGACAGACATTTTTCTGGGCTACTGTAGTTGGTTCTCTGACAGCCAAATGGGATGATAAAATGGAAGTATCGTCATCTGTTCTGAAACTTTTGTAAAGATTTGCCTAGTTTCTGACAGGTTCCAACAGTTTTGACTAGCTGTTATATTAGATGTGGAAGTGTGGGCATTCACAAAGAGCTTCATGTTACATCATGGGATGTAACCATGATTTGTTATGGCTTCTCTGGTTTTGTTTTCTGAAAGTCATTGCTTGGAAGGCTGGAAAACTTCAACTGGGTGGGCAGCTGCTAGGTGACAATTTACATCTTTTCAGGTGATTTGTGCCCTGAATTGTTCAAGTCACATTTTCTTTTTCTTTTTTTTTTTTTTTCTGCCTAATCACACAGGTCAAAATCTGTGAATGAATCCTTGTCCATAGGCCCTACCAAAATTGAGGTGGGCAGCTGATAGAGAATAGTCCATTTCTTGAGCTCATGATAGCAAAATTTATATCTCTACTTATACCTGTGACTCTGTTGGACTGTTTTAGAAAACTGACCTCCTGCTAATTTATACTTTGTATTTTTAAAGAGTCTGTCTATCCCTATGTAATTTGTGCATGTTACGTGGAGAAATGTGCTAGAAATAATGAAGGTTAAAGTTTTTTACCAGCGATTCTCTGAAGGTGCAATAAGCGGCAACACATTCTTGACAATGCTTTTGTGTCATGAAGAGCTTCAGTTGATTATTTCTACAGTTAGCTTTAAAAATAAAGCACACTTGGTCTTAGCAGTAATTTGCTATTTCTCTGCTTTCTCACTAATGGTAGAGAACTTAAAAAATGCAGAAAGAGAATAACAAGAACTGCATTACCATTATTTTTGTTACATACTTTAGAAGAATAATTGTTAACCGCTAATAATGTCTTTGCTCATGGAAATATTAGACTACATATGTTCCTGCATTTAGGAGGAAGGACATGCCAATATGTGTTTTGTCTCTTGAAAACAGTGAAGCCCTGGAAAATCAAAATGATGTTACTGTGGTAAGGTGTTTGCATGGAAGCATTCTTGTATATTCTGCAATTTACTTTTTTACAAGGAGATCTTCCACAGCATTTCAATGCTTGTTACCTGTTTTACTGGCACTGACAATGACCTTTGGTTGTAGCTTAAGTGCAGAGAGATTACAGCTTAAGTGAGTAGTGCAGTAAGTTTGTTATATTCTTCTGGGTTAGGAATTTAGTAGCAGTTACCCAGTACTTAGTTCAGTAGGTTCCATTTCATAACTAACCATCATAACTGGTTATCAACAAATGCATCCCCAGTATCAATACAGTCTGGAGGATAAAGGGATTGAGAGCAGGACTTAGGACTTAGGGGTACTGGTGAATAAAAGGTTGGATATGAGCCAGCAATGTGCACTTGCAGCCCAGAAGGCAAGTTGTATCTTGGGCTTCATCAAAAGGAGCATGGCCAGCAGGTTGAGGGAGGTGATTTTGCCCACTCTACTTGGCCCTGGTGGGACCCCACCCGCAGTACCGCATCCAGCTCTGGAGATTTCAGTGCAGGAAAGACATGGACCTGTTGTAGAAGGTCCAGGGAGGAGTGCCACAAAAATGATCAGAAGGATGGAACACACTGTAAGGAAAAGATGAGAGAGTTGGAGTTGTGCAGCCTCAGGAAGAGAAGGCTCCAAGGAGACTTTATTGCTGCCTTTCAATTCTTAAAAGGGGCTTATAAGAAAGATGGGTCTTTTGCAATGGGATGAGGGGTGATGGTTTTTAACTGAAGGAGGGGAGATTCAGACCGGATGTGAGGACAATATTTTTTACAATGAGGCTGGTCAAATCCTGATGCAGACTGCCCAGAGAGGTGGTGGATGCACCATCCATCATTGAAGGTCAGGCTGGATGTGGTTCTGGGCAACCTTATCTAGTTGAAGATGCCCCTGCTCATTGCAGGGGGGTTGAATTAGATGACCTTTGAAGGTCCTTTCCAATTCAATCTAGTCTGTGATTCTGTGATTCTGTAATGGGCACAGATAAACAGAGAAATCTTGAGTTCTCTGACAGGTATCTTGTGAGCAAATTTGTTCTCATCAAAAATCAGCATCAAAAGCACTTGCGCATATATATAAAATACATCTTCAGTTGCTGACTGCTGCAAGTTAACCTCAGCTTGCGCTTGTACATGACATAAGTGATGTCACACTGTTTATCCAAATGACATTGTTATAGGAAATAGCTATTATTAGCTCAAACATTTCCCTTTTAGGAATTCATTGGAACCTGATTCTGCCTTTATGTTTATATTGATACAAGTCCCTTTAAAGGTCATTCGTTTTTATTACAAAATCTTTTGCCTCTTTTTTTTGCTTGATAAAGCAAGCAAACAACACTGGAACATAATTGTGCCCTCTGACTTGCAGATGGCTCATACAAGTATTTACCCCCCAAGAAAGTTATATAAAGTCCCTGATACGGAGTGTTTGTAAAAGGGGTATCATATATCATGTATCATGTATCATATATCATATTAGGTATCAGTTCCACTAGTTCAAAGGTGTTGTGAGGAATTATGAGAAAATTTCTGTAGGGCCAACCTAGGTTGCAGTTCGCTTGAACCCAGCCATTTGGAACTGTGAAGTCAAAAATTCTGCAGGAGTTATGAATCTGTATGCTAAACATATAATTTGATGAGTGTTTTTGTTAGGTTAGGCTATCTGATATTGAATGAAGTGTAGGAAAATAAATATTCCTTTCATCTGTAGCCATATAAGAGAATGGATCTGACTCTGAACAAATACAGAGTGTTTTGACTTGAAGTCCAGCTGGTTTTGTACCATCTTGAGCCATCTTAAATGCAGTGTTTAGGCTTAAAACATACAGTAGAAACAAGGGTGAACATTGAAATGCTGTTTTCAGTTTTTCTTAATGAAAAACATGCTGTGTTGTGGCGTATAAATCCATGTTTAAATTACATCTCCTCAGAGAGCCATCTGAATGCCTACTGATGAAATTCAGCAATTTATCAACTCTTGAGCCAAAACAATACCCTTTCAGTACAAGAATTGATCGGTCATTATGATCACTGCAGGGTGAAAGATGATGCCGTATACATTATTGTTTACAATGCTAGATCGGGATTAAGAGTTATTCCTTCAGTTCTCGTTGCCAGTTTGGAATGGATGCATAGGACCATGCAGTGCTTAGAAGAAAGCAATGTATTTTAGGACTTATTCTTACATTATGAAATCATCCTTTGAACCCCTAGAAGGTCAAATAATATTTTATTGTCCTTGAAAAGTTTGTATGTGGACAGGCACATGCATTTTCCCTGGTCTAGTGATTCAACAAGCAAAGTTCAAATGATCAGGAAGAAACTCTTAATTTCTGCAACGCTGCCTTATGTGCTCTGTCAGGAAACAAGGAGAGTGATCAAGGATTCATCACCTCCCTACAGAAACAGGTCAAGTCAATAAGGAAAGTAGAGGATTATTTTTTTAGCTGACAGCAGATCGTAGGAATCCTTGCCATAGTTTGTCATAAGTTTGCAAAAAAAAGGTGTCTGTCATTCTGGAATGGTAAAATTTTGGAATGCAGTGCAGATTGTGCACTTCATCTCTTCAAAATAAAGTCTTTTTTTCTGTGACGCTCCTTTTTAAATCACAGAGGTGAACACAAAGGCCAGCTACTTAGTATATTTTGCTAACAGATCCCTCTGCAGGGAAGAGGCTCATGAACCAGGATTTTATTCAGAAAAGAAAATAAGCCTAAATTACTGTAATCAGTGAATTTTTGCTCAGATTGATGATAAATGAGCTGATACTCTAGAACTTTAATATCAGTATTGATGTCTGGAAGGATACTAAGGATCAGATGAGTAAAGAATGAGCAAAATATCCAAAGCCTTCTGAAGTGACAACTGTTCATTAGAAACAAACAAATATCAGTTTGTTGCAAATGACAGAACTACTGCTTCTGTGCCTGCCCTGAGTGTGTGAAGAATGTCATTTTTTTTTTCCTTCAGGCTTAGTCAATAGATAAATCAAAATCTGGATCTAGAATCTATCAAGAGGGTCAGAAGTGCACCTGGGATGGCTAGGAAGCTGTGGATGATTACAAATGTGTCCTGGGTTCAGCAGTAGCAGTCATTTTTCCCCCTCTTGGTAGCTGGTGCAGCGCTGTGGTTTTGACTTTCTGCCTGGGAACAGCATTGATAACACCAATGTTTTTAGTTATGGCTTAGTGATGTTTGGTCTGGCCAAAGACCTTCAGAGCCTCATGCTCTGCCAGGGAGGGGAGGGGAAGCCGGGAGGAAGCAGAGACAGGACACCTGACCCAAACTGACCAAAGAGGTATTCCATACCACAGCA
>JANRGW010029479.1:0-17685 GCA_024733675.1 Psilopsiagon aymara
GGCAGTGCTCAAGGCCAGGTTGGACGGGGCTTGGAGCAGCCTGGTCTGGTGGAAGGTGTCCCTGCCCATGGCAGGGGGTTGGAACTGGATGAGCTTTAAGGTCCCTTCAACCAAAACCAGATTGGGATTCTGTGATTCTGTTAACTGTTCCCATAACTGGATTCTCTTTGCAAGGTAAAAGGTGACCATCCAGCTCAGTGGCATTGAGGAGGACACTGAGGTGCACTCCCACCTGTCCTCCTTTTTTTCTCCCACCATATGTTTGAAAAATCTGTATGTTGTTTCGTGTACGTCAAGGGGATTGTACTTGTCCTGTGCTTCAGAGTGTGTGCTGCGAGTGGACCCTGCTTGTCAAACCATGAGGCTGTAGGAGATAGTTGTCACCATCTGATGAGGGGCCCTGAACACATAGCTCTGCTGGAGGAAGAGATGACCAACCTGTGGCTGCTTTGGGGTGGAAGATACAGCTGCTGGGCAGGTGCCTGGTCCTGGAGCAAGAGGATCATGTGGCTCCAAGAACTGGGAGAGGAGAGGAATTTGGGAGCTCAGCCTGGGAATGTTTTTCACCTTCAAAGCCTCCTTTCAATATCTTCCTATGGACCAGCTGCTGCTTTTTGTGATGTTATTGAAAAACATCACACTCCCATTCACCACGGCTTTTTCTTTTCCTGCCTCCTTATCACTTCCAGCTGTAGAGCATCCCCTTATCTGGGCAGGCATTTCAGGAAGCTGTGGTCCTATTTCTGATTAGCAGTGTTTCCTGAAGTGTTCTGCTCTGCTCTCTCAGACCAAGGAGTCCAGCCTGACACTGCTCTGTCAATAACAGAGTTATCAAGGCCTGCAGCGTCTGCATTCTTTATAAATAAATGCTGTCTTTTCCCATTCAGAATGCAACTTAGGTTGGGATTTTTTTCCAGAGAAATGGTATTTGTCTCCTGTTCTTCCATCACTGTTAAGTTTCCTCAGAGGAAACGGAAGAAAAAAGTAAAAAACTATCTCCATTCATTTGCTACAAAACTTACACCAGCCCATCACTACTTTATGGCCCAATTGCAGTAGTTTTCCTTTTGTTCTAGATGTAAAAGCTGGTTGAGAGTTTGGTGAGTAACATTCTATCTTTTCCTCAGCTGGGCAGCTGTGACTAGAATTCCCATTTTCTCCTTAGAGCAGCTTTGAGTACCTAAAAGGGCTACAAGAAACCTGGAGAGGGGCTTTAGACAAGGGCGTGGAGGGACAGGACAAGGGGGAATGGCTTTAACCTGACAGAGGGGAGACTGAGATGAGCTCTTAGGCAGAAGTTCTTCCCTGTGAGGGTGCTGAGGCGCTGGCACAGGGTGCCCAGAGAAGCTGTGGTTCCCCCATCCCTGGCAGTGTTCAAGGCCAGGTTGGATGGGGCCTGGAGCAACCTGGTCTAGTGGAAGGTGTCCCTGCCCATGGCAGGGGGTTGGGACTGGATGGGCTTTAAGGTCCAAACTGTTCTATGGTTCTATGATTACTGCCACTAAAAGGTCACCTTGGTGTTTTCCAGGGTCTAGGCTGCCTTTTCTCCTGACACAGAGCCAGCACTCCGTGGCATTCCCAGGGCCATGAAGTCTCTTGCTGTTCTTCCACCACCTAGGAGTGGTGCTTGCTTCAAGGGCTGGCATTCAACCTTCAGTATTCCTCATGGGAGCTGCTCAGAAAGAAGTTCTCACCCCCTAGCAGCTCATCCTAGGTGCTCCTGCCAGTCTCTTTAGTTAGAAAGGAGAACATCTGCCAGAAGGATGCCTGAGCTGGAGATAGATACCATTCATCCTCCACTTCCCCCATTACCAAGTGCTTTCACTGCAAACTATCTCTTCCTCTCAACTTTTATTCCTCAACCTTGGGCATAAATTTGAAAAACACAACAGAAATTCAAGTGAGCTGGTACAGAAAAAAACTTGTTTGGATTGTTCCTGGTATTGTTATTCCTATTTACCTTACTACAAAAGCAGCTGACCTCTGAAGAAGCTGCAGGGGAGGTTTGTGGCAGTTGTGTACTCAGGCCAGAAAATTCTGTGGTCTGTCTTCGAGGTGCTGCGATAGACTCAGCCCCAGCATGCAGGAAGAAGATCATGGTGTAGCAGAAACCAGCATTATGGAGCCAGCCCAGCCCTTTCTGCGTTGTCTCACTAAGATTCTTTCCAGCCCTCTTACATTTGTGTTCAACAACCGTCAGAAAACCAGCGTCATTTAAACATTAAAGAGTGTCTTTAAAAATTCAACAGCAAAGTTCACCTGCTTTTTAGAGCTGTATCTAAAGCCATGTGGAAGTGTATTTCCACTCTCTAGAACTGGGCTTTGGTCCAGCCTGTGTCACTGCGTGGAGCTAAGAGAAAGAGGAGGATCTGCAGCCTTCAGTGCTGGAACAGACATGCTGGTCTGCTCCACAGCAGTGCTCAGGGCCAGCTTTCACCTCTGCCACTGCATAGAATCATAGAATTTATAGAATCGTAGGATCAACCAGGTTGGAAAAGACCTTTAAGATCATCAACCATTCCCCAGCACTGCCATCACTAAACCGTGTCACTGAGAGCTTTGTCTACACGGTTTGTGAACACTCCCAGGGTTGGTGACTCCAGCACTGCCCTGGGCAGCCTGTTCCAATGCCTGACCACCCTTTGGGGAAGGAATTGTTCCACATATCCAGTCTAAACCTTCCCTGGCAGCTTGAGGACATTTCCTCTTAGTCTGTCACTTGTTATTTGGGAGATGAGACCAACCCCACCTCATTGCATCCTCCTTTCAGGTAGTTGTAGAGAGGGATAAGGTCCCCCCTGAGCCTTCTCTTCTCCAGACTAACCCCCCCAGTTCCCTCAGCCGTTCCCCATCACACTTGTGCTCCAGACCCTTCACCAGCTCCACTGCCCTTCTCTGGACCCACTCCAGCACCTCAGTGTCTGTCTTGTAGTGAGGGGCCCAGAACTAAGCACAGAAAATCCTTTTGCGCTTAACCTAGCTCTGTTTGACAAAAGCTAAGCAAAAGTTAGATCTGTTGTTTCAAGAGCCAGCAGAAGTTAAAATACCAAGGCTTTCTTCACTGAACATGCAGATCAGCAGTACCTCAGGCCACAGCATCCGCCAGATCCTTTTGAGCCAGGACATTGTGCCCTGTATCCCCTCAAGCTTTGCCTTCCCAGTGCAACTCAGAGAAACTGACACTTCAGTTCCATTTTTTTCTGGTTCAGACCAGATGAAACATGCTGCCCAAGGTCACAGAGTGAGATGGCAGAGATCATGGGTGGAGGTGAAACCGGAGAGCTAATGAGCTCTAGTCTGGCACATTTACAGCAGATTCAGTTACTTTACCCACCAGACTGCAGATAAACACTGTGCTAATGGCTCGCTGCTACATTCACCTTTTAAGATAATGCTGAGGTGGCTACCTGCCCAACTTTCCCTTCTCTGCAGCTGTTTAAGTACTTAGGTGTCCATATCTTGGTTTGGTTTATTCTGTGAGAGAAAGAGGTCTCCCAGCCTCTGACCCACCAACTGTTAAGAACTGAAGTTCTGCTTTGAATAAGAAAAGTAAAAAATAAGCCCATCATGTCAGTGATATTTAACCCCCAAAGCTTCCAAGTCAACACCTGACCACACTTTCCATAGATCTTTGTGAGTTTATACACATGGAATGTGTTGAACATGGTCTGGTATGCCCATTTAAGGGGACTGTTTGCATATTCTCTGGTGGCTTATAAAATACTTGCCATTTTCCATCTTACTCACTGAGGAAGGTCTGATAGCATGCAGGACTCATTTTTAGCAGAAATACTCCTCCTAGAATCATAGAATGGTTGGGTTGAAGGGACCTTAAAGCTCATGCAGTCCCAACCCCCTGCCACAGGCAGGGACACCTTCCACCAGACCAGGTTGCTCCAAGCCCCGTCCAACCTGGCCTTGAACACTGCCAGGGATGGGGCAGCCACAGCTTCTCTGGGCACCCTGTGCCAGCACCTCAGCACCCTCACAGGGAAGAACTTCTGCCTAAGAGCTCATCTCAGTCTCCCCTCTGTCAGGGTAAAGCCATTCCCCCATGTCCTGTCCCTACAGGCCCTTGTCCAAAGCCCCTCTCCAGCTTTCTTGTAGTCCTTTTAGGTATTGGAAGGCTGTACTAACGTCTTCTCAGAGTCTCCTCCTCATTTCTGTTCAGTCATACTGTGACGCTCTTAGATACAGCACATTGTAACAGCAGCACATCTCCACAATCTTAGAAGCAGACTGTTGTGTTGCAAATATAGACAGAATCCATCTTTTTGCAAGAGTGCTGGGCAGACCCTATCTAAATAAAATCAGTGCTGTTTGAATGACAGACTCTGACTTCTCTTTCTGTGCTGTTTGTTCCTTTATGCATTTCCCTTTTTGCCTCTCAGTAGTTCTGTGAGGAGTTGTTGCTCCATGACTTGCTGAGCTCTGCCTACTTCTACTTGCCTGGGAATAAATCATGACACAGGTTTATTATTCTGGGTCACTGAAATCAACATCACCTCCAGGAGCACATCTCTTGTCATATCTTAGCTTTCAACGTTGCTCTGAAGGTAGCAGTTAGTAACAGTGCTATTAATAGAGAACAGAAAGGTTTCTGTGCTTCAAGCAAAGGCAAAAGGAATGTAATACACGCAAAGAAAATAATGAAAACCAGCTAAGGAATATGACTACTTGGAAAAGCTCACAATGCTCGATCCGTACTCAGTGCAAGGATCTCCAGTGGCTGACAGGAACCTGGAGGATTTCTTTTTCAAAGAGGCTGGAGTAAGCTGCAAACACAGAACTGTCTGGGTGTTTGAAAAAGTTAATACCTTCACAGCTCTTTTGCTAGCAGGCAACTCAGGGTACACAAAATACAGCAGCCCTGGGTCAGCATCTCTCTGGTTCCATCCTCTGCCTTGCCTTAGCATCACAAAACATTACAATGTTTGAGCTTTGTCAGGCTTGGCTCATGGCCTCACCCACTGTGATACCTTCATACAAAATCTTCTTTCTTAGGACCTTAGAATACAAATCAGTTGTCTATGGAAGCATCATTAAGCATTCTCTTCAGACCATGTAACTGATCCCTGCTGGGACAGGCTTGGGCTGTGCCCTTCCAGCATGCAGGGGCATGGAATTCAATACATGTGTTCTCAAAAAATTCCATGATTCTCAGAGTTGGTGGCAAAGCTCCTGTTGATATAAAGGGTGGCTAAAAAGAAGACAGAGACTCCCTTTTTACAAGGAGTCACTTGAAGATAAGGGGTGATGGTCACAAGTTACTGCTGGGGAGATTCCGGCTGGACACAAGAGGAAAATTTTTCACAGTGAGAGCAAACAGCCACTGCAATAATCTCCCAGTGCTGAGCACTGTTAAGATTGGGCTGGACAGGCTGCTGGAACATCTAGTCTAGGTCATGCTTTGCCTAGAAACATTGGGCCAGATGATCCTCAAGGTGCCTTCCAGCCTGGGGTTCTATGACTCTATGACTTCCACAAGATGAAAGTTTGGCGTAAACAATTCTGTTTGTCTCTTTACTTCTAGGTTTCTCAAGTGCCCTTGGGTATAGGTAATGACACAGTGCAGCTGAAGACCTGCTGCTTCCCAGCATCTTGTTTGCAGTTCTCTGGTGAATGTGGTGAGCAGTGGCTAGAGACATCTCCGTAGGATGCAACCTCAAGCCAAATGCTTTTGAAGACACCCTGCTAAGAGCAGATTGGGATCTGCCATCTAACCCCAGGGGAACTGGAGGTATTTTTCCAGAGACAGGGTAGACCGAACTGGTGAAACTGGATTTTGCTCTGTGCATCTCTTACCTGTCTTCCTGCAGCTCTGCCCTGTCTACGTAACACATGAGATGAGAACAAAGCCATAGGGCTATCCCCCAAAGTAACACCAGTATTTTCTATCATTCCATCAAAACAGAAGCACCTGGAAACAAGCTATTAGGCATAGGTATCCCAAGATTAATATTTGTTGCAAACATCTTCCTGGGAGTATTCCTTGTGAGTGGTCCAAAAAATTATGTTTCCTTTTAAAAGTAGTCCTTTCATTTATATTCTGAGGCATGCATTCAAAAAATATCATTTACCCTGTGCTATGAAATGGAGCTTAACCAATATTTCAGACTGGTTATTTATGTGTCTGTGAAGCTCCACCACACAGTTATGGTTTCAGCAGTGCAGTGATACCTTTGAGTACAGTAAATACTGGTGAGGGTCATGATTTTTCTCAAGCCTTTATTTTAGGCTATGAAGGATCCACATGATTTGAACCCCCACAAAGGAGCTTTGAAGTATCGTAACAATCCTGTGTAGAAGCCAGAATGCACCGCATTTTCCTGCAGCTTCTCAATGCATCTCGATAAGAGCTGCCAAAATAAAGGGGATGAAAAAATGGACTCAGGCAAGGTCTTTGTTGCAGAGATGCGGAACTAGCAACTGCAATCACAACCCAGAAAGCAACTGCCTTATGGGTAGAGTTTCCATTTTATTTTCCAGAGCTTCTGTTCATCTTGAGCTCTACCCCATTCACTGCTATCTTGCAATACAATCTTGCATCATGTGCATCTAATTTCCAAGTGATGCTGCAGGGCCTTTACTGAGCTATGTTCACTATTTGCTCTGCGTTGCAGGTGGTACTTGATGTTCAGCAAGATGTCCTCACTGGTAGCAAACAGCTGGTTATCTCTGCACTCTTTGTCCAACAACTAGCTGAGCTGGTGCTTTGCATTTCAAGCATTACGGCTGGGATAAGCTATACAAATAGATTAAAAAGAGAAGTACCTGTCCAAGACAGCTAGGAAGCTACAGATAAAGCTGCTTTGATTACAGTTACTAAATATGCTTTGGTTTTTCTTATGAAATACCAAAAGGTATCCACTGGAGACCCCTGAGTCCCTTGAGTATGTTCATGCTTCTTTTCCTGCCCAGAATACAGGCTCTAAAAGGCTGCCAGTGAAATCCAGGCCTTTGTAGCCTCTTATTTTTCCTATAAAGCTGCAAAACCATGAGCAAATAGCCTTGTATGGTAACTCGGAGGTAGACACGCAGGGGAGGTTGCTGAAAAAGTCTGGGGTAGTTAGGAAGAGTTAGTCTTGTGCTCAAAAGCTCATTTCTCAGTCTGGTTTGCCTGGAAGCTGAAGCACCTGTGATATGTCCTTCCCATCTCCCAGCACAGTAGCAGCTGTGCTATGGACCATGGTGGTCTGGAGCATGAGCAAGCCACGGGAGGTTTAAGTGGGCTTCTGAGGCAGTTCGCTGTTTGGACTTGGTGACTGTGGTTGGTCACTCTTGGGCTGGCTTGCTGGAGGGGGCCACGTGGTCTTCTGATGAAGGTGGCTGTAAATGAGGAATGAAATGTTTCACATAGTTTGGGGAGAAAAACACAGAAGATAACATGAAGACAACACTGGTTATTTATGAAAGAGGAGGAGTCCATGGGTCTTGCATGGCTAAGTGGATTGTACTGGATATCCATTTGTCTGAAGATGCTTTTCATAGCCATGGTTTGCAAATGTCTACTGTGCCTAACTAAAAGCTGTGTTGGCAGATATTCAGGTTGAGTTAAGGTGATCAGCTAAGACAGTGGATGTAGACGTTTAGGTCTCAAAATGCCTTTTCAACAGATATTTGTAGGACATAGCTTTGTTAAATATAAGCCATTTAAGAGGTTTTAGGGAAATTCTTAAGACACTGAAGGTCCAAACAAAGCCATGTTGCCCTGCTCTCCTTGGCTGGGACTTCTCAGCATCTTGATACCCCAATATAAAAGATTAACACATTGAGTGATGACTGATGCTTTTTCCCTTACTCAGAACACACAGTGGTCTATAAAAATGCCAGCTAGACAAGCCATAGACCTGTAAATTCCAATATGGCTTGAAGGAGAAAGAACAGTTTAGAAAACAAGAGAGATCCAGGAATTCACACTGTACTTGACTGTGCAGGGCAGGAAGTCTCTTGCTGTCTAAGACAGTATGTATTTCTGTGACATAGCCATCTGGAGGCCTCTACCTGATCATCTTCTTAAAAGTTGTCAAGCAGAAATGTTGATTAAAATACCCCGACCAAACAAACAGGAATTTTTAGTATGTGTATTACAGACCAGCAGTTTTGACACCTACTCCTTGTAATTTGGGATTCCTTCAGCAGGCAGGCACTGGTCCCTCTCACATGGAGAAGCTGCAGATGGAAGCACACACCAAGTATAAGTGTAGGGTTAGAAAACATGCCCAATGCAAGTAGGACTGCTGCATGATGATAATGCACATTTAAATGATGCAGGAACTCAGAAAATGCTGACACACTCACGTATCAGAGGCGCTCCTTAAAGCCTACAATTATTTTTGTTCTGTTTGTGCTTTGAAACAAAGACAACGCTGGCCCATGACCATGTTCAGTTGGTGAATAGCATCAAAGAGTGAAGACTGGGCACCTGTTTGGGGCTGCATGGGCACCTGTTTGGGGCTGTGTGCTCACCTGGTCGTGACAGGGAGGAGAGCAGAAACTCTTGTTTTGCACGGAAGGAGGCAAGCGGGGTCAAATAACTGCTGCCAAAATATTTTTATAGCTCATGGAGTGAGCTCAGAGACCTGGACTGGGAAAGTTAATTCTGGCTCCCTTGGAGCTAGGTGCCTCTTCGCTGATTTTCGCCCATTCACAGACATATAAAAGGATGGGAATCAAGGCTGCCTGCACACCAAAGAAGCAGGGAGATTACTGTTCTCATCTGCTCAGCATTGCTGTAGTCATACCTGGATGACTACAAAGGTTTGGATCCCTGGTACAAAGCTCTTGAGAAACTGGATGTGGTCCAGCAAAGGGAGCCCCAGGGCTCATAACCTACAAGGAGAGGCTGGCGGGGGCTGAGGGCTGGGCTTGTTTAGCCTGGCAAAGAGGCGGCTGAGAGACAATCTCACTCCTACCCAAGAGCAGTTAGAAGAATGTTGGAGCCAAGCTCTCATTGGTGGTGGGAGACAATATAACTGGGGCAATGGCCACTTACTGCAGCCAGGGGAGTTCAGACTAGATGCTGGGAAAATCTTCTTCACAAGAGCATAACACAGTGTGGGGAATGCATTATCCAGAATGTCTGTGGACCTCCAGCAACGGAGCTGAAATCACAGCTAGATAAACCTGCCACAGACCTGATCTAGTGTGATGGTCCTACATAGAGCAGAAGATCTGACTCCTGATCTCCAGCAGTTCCTTTCAAACAGCATTTCTATTGTTCAGTGAAGCCATCCTCCTGCCTGTTAGTTTTTCCCCTGGATAAATACCTTTCCTCTGGCCCTGGACATGGATCACACCCTTTGTCTCCTTAGGCTGTGAGTCTGCATTTCGGATTTAAAGATGAGTCACATGGGTACAGGGAGGGCAATTATATCTCAGGAGGGGAGCATCCGGTACATGTATAGGAGGCTTAACTGATACGGCAAAAAAATATGGATATAGAAAGTGGTGGAAACTGTAAATAACCCAAAGAGATATCCTGGAGACTTGTTTGGATTCAGGTTTTTCCAGTTAATTGAGTGCTTACCTTCCTTGCTGGAGAGGATTGGCGATAGCAGTTCTTTAGCTTCTGATAGCAAAAGGTCAACAAGATCTGAAGATGGAAGAGATGTATCTGAGACTGCGTCTGTTTTATCCTCTTCTGTTTCACTGTTGATTCTTATAAATATGAAAAGTGCCATCAATACATCTATCATAGATTGGTCATTGAACATCCTGGCCAGCCTCCCATGAGGCTGTAAACTCTGTATATTCAGGGGAGGTTGCACCTTGATCACTCAATAGCACAGGAGACTCTCTTTTATACATACTTACATCTAAACATCATTGTGTTACAGACAGGTATCAAAGTATATTTTAGAGTGTCTCAAAACTATTTTTCTTTCACTGTATTAGAAGTAACCATCTTGAAAATTTAGAAATGGTTTCCCATCAGTCTTAAAACTGACTTTTTTATTAAAAGCTCAGGTCATTATCCATGTGCAGTAACCTTCAAATGGTTTACCCAGATAACAACACACCCAAGAGTTGTAATGCATTTTGTTCCAAGTGATAGGAGATAGGTTCGGGTTATACCTATCTGAACTTCTTTTCTGCAACCATGCCAGCAGTTGAGAGTCATGCTAGCTGTTTGTCTACATTCTGTCAGTTACTGTAAGTGCCAGTAAAAAATAGCATGGTCCTGAAGCCAAAACCTGGCTTACATTAGGCAAAACAGAGGGGTTAAAATTCAGCTTCTTTAAGGGAACCTGCTTAGGGCCTCTGCTGACAAGAGCAAGTTAACCAGAGGAGCATTTCATCTATTCACTCCCAAAAAAAGCCTGCCCCCACCAAGTGCCAATCCAGCAGCAGCCTCCAGCTCATCTTTCTGCCAGGGTTTCACTTCCAAAGTGACAGTGTGTTTAGAAACTCTGGGTGGGTTACGTGTGAATCACCTTCCCCTGAGAAAGGTCAGAAAAAGACATTTCACTTTGCTGTTCATGATTCCCAGAAGCCATCTCCTACCTTTTCTCATCTGGTAAATGATGGGCTGCACTCAGGACCTTGTGAACGTTCTGCCATGCAATAGAAAAAAGAAAGAGAAAAAAGGGTTTCAAACTTGTAGGAATGAATAATTCTTGAGAACAAACCCCATGGGCTTTTCGTGGTGATCAGATTTAATATGAAAGTAATCAGCTTCTGCTTATTCATTGCCCTTGAAGCCAATATCTCAAGGCCTTTTGCAACTCAAGCAGCATTCACAGTCTATGCAAATATACAGACACATCTGAATTATGTATTTTAATACCAACACTGAAATATATGAAATGCAATATAAAAATACTCTTCCAAAGAACAATTTTGCAGGCTGTGTTTCAGCGAGCCTTCAGGTTCTAGACTGTACCTGCACATGTGAGCTGTCATTGCCATACACGGTTGGTGAGCTCTAAAACACTGCTGAGGGATGTATAGAAGAGGAAGACATCTTGCTCCAGTGGTTGATGCTTGACCCTGGGGCCAATTCAAATCCATTTCTAAAGTCCAGCCCCAAACCTCATTGGAACCAGCACGTAGTGCTGCAGTCTAGAGGCATCTTAATTCTTCCTTCTCTGAAGCACAGGACATGGCATTTATGCTTCCTTTTGCTCCACTGTTTCCTATTGATTGCAAAAGCTCTTGGGACAGCCCACTAGTAGCTGTAGCAAATATACTGAATATTAGTGCTTCCCATGCTGGCCAGCTTACTAATTACACAAGCTTGTATTCCCAATACAGGTAGTGAAGTGGAAGAAGAGCCAATTAAAAGACTAAAGCAATTACATGTGAGATTTTGCAGGAGATCTGGAGGGAAAGAGGCACTGGAAGAACAAACCCACTTTGCAAGTTCACATTTGTTGTGTAGAGAAGCAACTATCAGTTATACAAAGGGAAGGTTAAAGGACATGATTTCGACAGCCTCAGCTGGAGCATCATGATGGGATGGGGTGAGACGGGGATAGCAGAGCCACCAGACAAAACCTGCACCATGGCAGGTTTTGGCTATATGAAAATATATGAGCTCTTGGCTATATGAAGATATATGAGTTCCTAACCAACAGACAGTGCCTTTTTAGGATGAGATAGACAAAATAAATTACTATCTCTTGCTTATGGAACAGGAAGCTATTTGGACTTGCAAAACCACCCTTAAGGTAAGAGGCCACAGGACTTCACCTGCACAAACAGGAGTAGTTTCCTATTGCAGATCTCCAGGCGCTTCCGTGCGACTTCTGATTTTCGTAACTGGCCATCAGCCAGGGACAACTGTCTTTTCAGCTCCAGGATGTCCTCCTGTGACCAGAAGGGAGAAGAGAAAGGTGGTGATGACACTTCAGCCTTGGCTTTTGGAAACACTGATTTATGTCATTTGCTACAAACAGAAAAGCAGTATTCTTTTGGAATGGACAGTGGAAATGATACAAATTGTAACACAGAGCTAGAGACCATGTTATCCTTGTGGTCATACACAACAAATGGTGTATGTGCTATGTTCCTTTTCTCCTTTATAAATAGGAGAACCTACACAAGAAGGATCCAGGAGGGTTGTGGGGTTTTTCCCCGGCTGAGGAGTTGCATTACCTCTATTTCAGAGACGTGTTTTGCTTTCTTCCCCGCCAACTGCATCTTCAGTTCTGCAATTTCAGCTTCCAGCAAGTGGATCACTTCCTCATAGTCCTGCTCTGCACTGTGAGCCTGTCTCTGCACGACCTCTGCCATCTGCAGCTTGCTGTGCAGTGTCCGGTTCTCAGAGAGGAACCCCAGTGCTTTCTGGAAGCAATGAGAAGTTGTCATGAATGCACCACATGCTGCCAACCACCAAAACCACCCTAAGGCTCCCAACAACCTCTTCACTAACCTGATTCAGCCTCTGAAGCTCATCTTCCATCAACTTCTTGCTGTTCTCCATCTCTTTCAGGAGAGACTACAGAAAATATATTCACTGCATTAGAAACAACAAGCGATAGGACTTTCCCAAAAGATGCCCTGGTCTTGTAGCCCCTATACTAATATTTTACAGAAACATTCATACGCACTCTCCTCAACACAGTGCTTTTTGGGCTGTGACATGCCTGCAGAGGTCCGCCTGGACGCAGCCATGGTGCTTAACATCCATTCCAGCAACCTGCAGCTGGGTCAGGATTAGAGGATGTGCTTCTGTTTTCAAGGACTTGAGCTATTTGTGAGATCTTTGTGTAGTTTTAAACGCCTTTACTCAATGCTAAAAAAAAGTGACTGCATACTTTCCGTGCAAATCAGTTTTGTTCCAAGTGATAGGAACAAATCAGTTTTCATTTGAGGTTGAGAGTGGGAAAGAGGCAGTTAAGGAGAGCTGAGGGTGAGTCTCCTTTGTAATGAGGAATGCGCAGAATGTGAGCTGGTGACTTCTTAAGAGGGTCAAGCTACATCATTACCGTCACATAAACTACAGTGAGCTACAGCAGAAGGCACCAGCCAAGAAATCTGCTCAGAGGAGGGGCCCCACCTTTAGCCTTCGGACTTCTCGCCGCAGATCCATCATTTCCAGCTGCAGCTGCTCCAGCTCCTCATTGCCATTACAGTTGAGAGAGTCAAAGGTCTACAAGGCAGAGGAACAGACATTACATGCTGCTTATGCTTTACCAAAGGCATGGGGCTTTATGGCTGGCATATTGCTTTCCTCACCCGGAATAAGGATGAATCAGAATCACTTTGAAAAGGAGTCAGCGGTTTTATGCAACAGATCAAAAGGCACATTAAAGAATTCAACTGTGTGGGATTTTTTTCAGCCCACGGGATTTCACTCTCTGGTCCCTGACACAGCTGGAATAGCTGTGCTACAGTGAGCTTTCATTTTGTGAACCAGGTGAATTATCTGGAATTTATTGAGTAGAGCTAATTTTCCTTCTGCATCCCTGCCAGGCTGCTTCCTTCATATCATCCCATAGACATCATCATTTCCTTATTAAAAACGGGAAGTTTGAGGTCTTTTATAGCATTTCTTATAATCAAAAGGATTAATGCATAGTTCTGCTTTCTCTTTATAGCTCTGCAGCTATGAGAAAATCATAATTTAGCTTTTCCCATCTCAGAATTTCATGGATTTCACAGGGAAGATTCACAGATTCAGTGTAGAAGAGCACTGCACTGACCGGAGAGTGAAAAGCTGATGTATCCAGCAAACTGGCCACTTCATGCTGCGTGAAGAGCATGGAGTTGGAATCCAGACCAGCCACGTCCAGCTCCTCCTGCATCAGATCCCTCAATGCTTGGAGAAGATCTGCGAGAAAGAACCAGTTTTTACCAGGCTAAAAGAGAAAAGTGCTGAAAGTGTGGTAGGAGAAAATGCCACTGATTGTGGGGATATCCATTGACTGCCAAAGTCTTCTCTAACACTCATGGGTTCTTGGGCCGTCCCATGAAGCTTAAGTTGTTGACGTTCTTCACTGGACTCTTGTTTCTTACCCAATTGAAAAAGACTTCATCTTTAAAAGCCCCCAAACTCCAGATATTTTCACAGCTAAATTTTCATGTTGTGGTCCTCAGAGTTCTAATATTTTAAGCCAAAGCCACATTTGTCTGACAAAAGACACCCTCCTGCCTGCTGGCATTTCTCTTGCTGCTTATTTAAACAAAAAAACCCATCCCCAACTCAATGTCTTCAGCACTTAGAAAAGGTGTCACATTGTCCAGTCTGAAAATGCAGGTTCATTCCCGACAGGGAGGGGAGCACGAGGGTCTGCATGGTGGACTGGGTCCCAGCCCCTCCAGTCCTCACCCCTTGGGCTGCACCAGGGGCTGGAGCCTTTCCACATGAGCAGTATCTTTACTGCCAGCACATTTGCTGAACACCCCTAATCATCCTTATTTCTATTGCCACCAACTACAAAGCCCTTAGCTCTTTGGAGAGGTGCATGATCCCAGATGCCATGGCTCACTCAGCACAACAACATCCAGCCAAGATGCTCTGCCTGGTGAGGACAATGCTGATGGCTTTGAAGTTTTGTGGAAAAACTTCTAGGGAGCAGACCCTGTGGGCCAGATCAGCTCCAGCAGGTCACAGAAACCAGAGCAGGCTTCCATCTTCTGCATGTCCTTTGGCCAGCTCTCACCAGGAAAGCTGGGATTTAAGGGAAAGTGAGCTCTCACCCCAGCTTTCTTCTATTGATTTTACATACGCTTCTGCCAAATGCTTTCTTTTGTATTAGTGACTTTTCTTAGCTGTTTTGAGGCTACATCAATATGTAGGCAGGGCTCTTACCTGCCACCCTTCAGCAGATACTTCTGTCCTTTCCTAGCAGCCAGAAAAGCTATAAAGAAACGAAAAGCCCATCACACACAGAGCTGTTTGCTCACCTCCATAGGCCACTGTCCCCTGTGAGTCTGTGGTCAAGTTTTGACGTAACTGCCTCTTCTTCTCCTCGGTCACATCCAGACCAAGATACTGCAGCACCTTGAGGAGAAACAAGGAGCCTTTAAAAGAAAAATACTGGAAAAGCAACTCTTTGAAGGAAGTGCTGGAAAGACACTTGGTTCTGGCTTTCTGCTGGAAGTGGTTCTCCAGGCAGCATCTCCCAAAGGAGCAGGTTTGGGCTAGATTTCCAGCCTCTCTCTTCCTACACGTGTACAGAAATGTCTGTTCCTGAAAGACAGGGATACATTCACATCCCTCCAAGAACATTTTATACAGACTGCAATCAAATTTGCAGCTATAACAGACTGTCAGGAGCTTTATCAAAAGCTGGTAGAGCTGTAACAAGGCTCAGCTGCCAAGAGCTGAGCCTCTGCTCTTTCTCTTACTGCCCAGGAATTGTGTTTGGGACAGAGAATATAAAAGCTATTCACAGAGTATTTCCTGTGGCAACGGGAAACATTCAAACACTTTGCTTCTCCACAGCATCCTTTGCTCTCTCATTATGCCTGATGCTCTGTCTTTTACTGACATTATCTGTTCAACCCCAGGGCACCACACAGAAGCAGATAAACCTGTGCAAACCCCACTTTGCTGGCAGCAGCAAGTAAAAGCTTTAAGAAGACAAAGTCAAGCTCAACAGACTCTAGGAAAGGCCAGATTTAAACACTTGCCTGACCCAGGCTGCACACACAGTCCCTGCACACGTATGGCCCATCGTGGTCCCATGGGAAGGGGCTGGAGGTGAATCTTTGTGCATGTTCCTATCACCGGCAAGCCCATGGGACTTGACCCTGTTCATATGCTGCCTATTGGAGTGCCACCTCCTGCCCCCCTGCCTACCACCTCTGTGCAAGGTGATGCTGCAGGTTGCTGAGATTTGGGGTGCTGATGTTGGCACCTGGCTTGGACCACCCCGAAGCCATCTCAGGTTGTGCCTTCGTCGCTGTGTATGTCCTGACCATTCGTAACGCTGTCTTTTAAAAGGGGAAGCCGAGTCCCCCCTGCTCCCACCTGAGAGGAGCTGCGTTTATACCCGTGACAAGCAGAGGTCGCTGCGAAAGTGCAGTCCTAAATCCGGCTCTGAGAGAATCGAGCGGCTTCAGAAGAGAAGCTCCCGGCGATGAGCTGCCCTCCCGCAAGCCGTCGGGGGGCAGCAGATGCTCGTGGCATCGGTTCCCCCCCGCAGTCACCGGGCCTTGCACAAGGGCCCCTCAAATTCCAGCAGTACTTGGAGGGGGAAAAATGCACCTCAAAACCAGAGGGGGGCATGGATCATCCCCAGGGACACTCTGCCTTCACTGGAGTCTCGGTGAGCAATGGGCAGCTCCACTTCCTACCCTCTGATGGTGCCCATGGGATGGATTTTCTATACAATGATGAAAGGAGCAGTGGTTCTGGTTGGCTCCTCGGTTAGATATCCTGTATTTCAGCCTTCCCTTGCCCACACGGGGCTGCCGAGGTCAACCCAGCAGTGATAGCAGCAAGCTTGGAGGGCAGCTGCCTACACCTACAGCCCTGACTCAAATGCGTTACTCTAAGGGAGGTGCAACTGCCAGGAGGAGACTTCTGGAGCTCCCTGGAGCATTGGGAAATCGCCAAGAGGAAACAAAGTGTGCTTAAATTCCCCTTCAGACACAGCTGGGATGCTTTAATACACCCTCTTCTCCCTTTTTACCTTCAGAGGCTGGACAGTGGCTCAGCACCCCGCATCACTATTGCTGTTCCCACCACAGCCTGGTTGGTATCCCAGGGAGGTGAATGGGAATTAGGTTGGAGCAGGCAATTTGGTGGAGGGTGGTGTGTGTGGGGGTGGGAGCGCTGATCAAGTGCTATAGCTTTACTCGGTGCAAACAGGCAGGCTGGGCTCTTCAGCCATATCCATTCAGGTTTGTATTTTTTAATCTCTCAAAAAAATAAGCAACACAGTGACACCCTGACCTGGTCGTCACATGCCCGAGTGTGACATAGGTCTAAGAATCAAAGCTGAAAGGTCTTGGTCAATTCTTCCACACAATATCAATACAAAGAGGCTGTTCATGTTAAGGTTGTGTTGGCAGCTGGAAGAAAGGAGGTATCACACCAGTAGATTATCTTCTGCATAGCATACCTTGGGAGAGAGTTAAGAGGAGATCTCACTTTGGGAAGAGAGGCCCATTCCACTTACCAGCTCCAGTTTCCCATCCTTGAGCCGGATATGAGGATCCAGTGCTACTTTTGGTTTGGTGCCTGAACCTGCTTTGTGATTAGATGCTGAAGCAGGTGCTGAAAAAGCAAATATATAGTTCATGAAGGAGTGGTTGGGTGAAGGAAAGAGGTACCTGCAAAGCACAGCTGAGAACTCATGCATGAAATATAAAGTGTGTGCAGAAAGCCAAAAAATCAAAGACCAGGATTTACTAAATCCAGTCCTGGAAGACTGAGCTGGGGCACTATTGACAAGATTGGCTACTGGGGAAAACCCTTGATGAAACTGGGCTTCTGCAGGGTTTGAAATGGGACATTCCGTCCGTGGACCTAGGAGTGCAAACCCAGCACTTTGAAAATGTTCAATCACAAATTTTGTGGAGTCTGGAGTTATGATGATCTGTGAAAAGAAAAAAAAACAACAACCAACATCCTGCCTGGTTTTGTGTTCATTGATTGATTAAACAGAAATGAAATGGAATATTGTATAAAATCACAGAATCCCAGACGGGTTTGGGTTGAAAAGGACCTTAAAGCTCATCCAGTTCCAACCCCCTGCCATGGGCAGGGACACCTTCCACCAGACCAGG
>JANRGW010029480.1:0-35300 GCA_024733675.1 Psilopsiagon aymara
TTTAGTGTGAGGTGTCCCTGCCCATGGCAGGGGGGTTGGAACTGGATGATCTTAAGGTCCTTTCCAGCCCTAACTATCCTGTGATTCTATGATTCTATGGAATCTGCTTTCCAGTTTGAAGAGATTGGTTGGGTGTTTACTTTGTGTAGAATTTATTTTAATAGACATTAAGCTCAAAATACACTATTAGATCATCTGCTTTGACTTCCTCTATATCAAAGTGCATAGCTGCCTTACCCTTCTGTTGACCTTAAATGCTGGAAAGCTGTTGGTACCTAATCTGGAGAAACTTCACATCTGAAACATTTCATTATTTTCCTCAATAATTATTCTTTCTAGTTCAACAGTCTCACTATTAAACAGTTGAACTTCTTTTCTAGGTTGAATTTTTATCCCTTTTCCATTCTTTTAGATGAAAATTCTTTTAGATTAAAAAGAGCCTTACTGTTTTTCCCTGTACACTTTTGTGCTGTAATCACATCTCCTTTCATTGGTGTAGTACTTTAATCCCTGTTCATATGAATGACTGACTCTGAGTTGTGGTTGGATCTTGGAAAAACATTTTGAATTATTAAACTGAGTTTTCTTTTCATTACTTGATAGCTTGATCCTGAAATGACAGACAGCTGTTGTTTGTATTAGCGTTTCTTTCTTCTGTGAATTCTTGGATGAATATTGAAATGTTCTATGAAATGTTGCTGTCATGTTTTTTTCCTATTAAAATCATAGCTCTTGTGTCCATGAAAATGTTTTCTCTGAAGTGGTGGATATGAACAGTCTTTGGGAAAATATTTTCTCAAGTATTGTGGCCTGTGGCTGGTTGCCAAGACAGAAAAAGATTATGGAAAGCATAGGAGTGAAATAAGAAAGTAGAAGATACAGGTCTAGAAAGGAAGAAAAGTACAGGGAAAGAGAGAGGAAGCAGAAAAATAATTTGAGAGATGACTGGAATGAGACATTAAAGGAAAAGACAGCATTTAAGAGACCTGTGAGATCAAATAGACCAGAGGAGCCAAATCCAGATCTGGTATTAAGATGGTTTCAGCTTTTGTCTTCCTGTTGCTCCAGTTTCTCAGATGAGGAATTGGAATATTTCCATGGCTGGATATGAAAAGCATATTAGTCAATGGGAAGTGTAGGAGCCCTTCAGAGATGCACCAAGGCAGATTCTTCTATTCCATATGAGATTGCAGGCAGAACTGCTTGCTTCCTGGTGAAAATAAGTTTGTGTATTAGAGTAAATTAGTCCATGTTTTTCCCCGTTGTTTAGTGTTCTGCTTTCCTTTAGTATTTTGAGTAACTGGTCGCAGGAGTGATTTGTTTGTCTGTTTCCTTTTTTTCTGTGACTTCTTTTTCTTTTCTGCAAGGAGGTTTTTATGCTTTTGCTGTGGAAATGCAGAAGGTGGATACAGAAAGGCTTTAAGACTGCTGAAGAAAATCTTAATGAAACTACTAACTTAATAAGGGATGCTATTGACAGTGTTTCTCAACAGATAGGAAAAAGAGTTGAGAGTCAGTGTATTTCAAGCTGGACAGTCACAGAATTCTTCTCCCTCTGTGTTACTGAGGTCTTTAATGTGTGATATTCTATCCCACTCTAGTGGCAGCACAATTTGCAGTAAGTGTAAATGAACTGTTGGTATTTTGTGACATACGTGTCATGGTTTTCCAAGGCATATTTTGCTTCTAGACTATTTGCTGTAATATCTGATGTGAGGAAGAACAATTTTGTTGCCCTGCTGAGAATTTGGCTTAGCATTTGTAGATTCTCAGTTACATTAATAAGTAGTAAGGAGGATAAAAAAACCCCAGGGCCTTTCAGAAAATGCTTTGTTATCTTTTGGTGGTCTTCAAGGAAAATTCAGGAATTGCCTCATAATAGTCATTAATATATGACCAGCATTGTAGCACTGAGAGCTTTCCAGAGTTTCTTTACCTGCATGACTCCTTGAAAATGTTACCTTTCTAGAAGTCTCTATTCTTTGAGAGCTAATTGCATTGGAAAAAGTGACTTTCTGTAGGAGGAATAGGATAGTTACCCCGTGAAATATACCTAACATGTTATAGTGTTTAGGAAGTGTCCTGAAGGGGGAACAGGACATCAAAGTGAAGCGTTATTCTTAGAACTCTTCTAATTCTTGGGAAAGAATCATAGCGCATCGGTGACAATGTTACTCTGAATTTGCTTACTCTTTTTCAGGCTGAGATAGCCCAGCTTCAGGAGCAATTAGCTCTCAAAGATGCAGAAATCGAACGCTTACAAAGCCAGCTATCCAGGACCTCATCACACAGCGAAGTGGCAGAAAGAGGTAAGAGGAGGGGAAATAAAATTAAAAATCCAAAACCTACTTTAACTTCACTTTGGTGGCTGCTTGGCTCAGGATTTCAAAGGAACACAAGGAGAGAACAGAATATTTATATGGGGAGGAAAAATAGTGCAAATGTATTTTGTCTTCTTGTAGAGGCCTTTAATGTAAGAAATTCTGTCCCAGTCTAGAGACAGCAATAAATTGCCATATGTATCCCAACAGCACTGGAACTTTTTCTAGTAGAATTTTATTTGCAATTTTAAGAGAATTATTATAGTTCAGTGAGAATATTTTTGTGTGCGTATCTTCAAAATTTCTTTGAAAAATCTTTACATTTCCAATTTTTTAAGGAAAAAAATATTATCACAGTACTAGCTCAGCATAATGTTTATTCCTAAAACATAGTCATTGATTATTTAGGCTGCCTCTCCCATGAAATATTGGACCAGATAGTATTTCAAGGTGCCTTTCAGGGGCTGTTCTATAGCTTCATGATACTGCAGGGTTCTCATTTAAATCTGCACTTTTGATACAGGTCAATGGCAAATCAGCTTGTTTAGCCTTTGGTCTCAACAGGTCATGTGAAATTGGTTTCAGTTCCTTGAAATACTGACTGCACTGAGCTGAGTCAATGGCTGGGCTCAGAGCAATATGATATTAGTGACCTTTTTCTTCTGTATCCTGCCCCCTAGCCATGCATAAATACTCATGTGTAGTTTAGTGCAGTGCATCAGCTTAGCTGCACTAACTTCTCTTGTAGGTGTTAACTAATGCTTCCAAAGATTGCCCTTGTTGAGATGTGACGTTTCAGATGCTGTGCTATCCTTCTCTCAGGGCTTACAAAGAATGTCCTTAGAGGAATTAATACAGATGTGTCTTTTCTAGAAGACTGTATTTTGACTGTTGCCTATTCCAAAGAAGTGACTTAACATATACTTGGTGCTGATTTTACGCAGCTGCAGCACTTGTGCATGTAGGGAACTGCATGTCTAACAAAAAAATTACTTTGCATAACAGCAGTGTTTTGTATATGAACTCTTCTATTAATAGCATTCTATATTTTCTATGAGATTGCCAAATGGTTTATGGAATTTCAAAGGAAAGAGAGTGGTATGGGAATAAATCAAGAGCTCATCAACTTTAAAATTCTAATAGTGTCTGTTCCTGTTCAGATTGACGATGAGTAAAACTGTCCTTGATTCCAGTATGGGGAAAAAATCAAACTCTGTACAGATTCTTTAGGCTACGTTTAAGAAAGCCACTTAGACTCTATTTGAATTGAAAGAATATGCAGCAGTAATAATTCTTCAGGGGAAAAATAATTAATACTGAATTATCAGATTTTAAAGTGGTCGTATCAAATAAAGTTGAAAAATAATGTCAATGTTCACGTAGTGTGCTAGAATGCAAATTCTAACTAAATTGCAAAGTTTATCTAATATGTGCTTTTTCTGCATACTTTATTTGACCCTCACCATTTACCATCGTAGAGGAAGTTTATAGGAGAAGGCTAAAAGAAAAACGTAAGCCTTGCAATTCACTTTTGGCTTTATCTCACTGTTCCTTTCATACAAATTATAACTCAGATGCATTCTGCAGCAATAATTCAATGTTTGTTTAGATTTGGCTGTCAAATTGTAATACACATGAGACATTGCTTTCGTTGCTTGTGGCAAGCAGACAGCTACTTGCCTTGTTTAGTAAGATTTCATTTCAGAAAAAATAGAGGTTCACAAATCAGAGAGTTGGACTTCAAAGGGACTCTGTCAAGGTTAACAGAGCCAAGACTTAACCTTTGCCTCTTTTTATTTGTACATATGTACAATACATATAATATCTGGAAAGACGGCTTTGATTGAAATCATCTTTCCTTGGAGGAGAAGGATTTGGGTTTGGTTTTTTTAGTCAGTGCAGTAAATTAAAACAAAAATACAGTCTGAATAAAAATGTTTCCATACTTGATGATGGCATAAATATTGTGAGTAAAGTTTGCTTCAATGTGCTTGAATATACCTTGACAACAGTTCTTTTTTGAAGTCTAGTATTTATAAAAGGGAATTAGTAGGACTGTGATTTTAATGGTTTTTAAAAGTCTTCCAATCGCTTGCCTAATACCTGCTGGCTTTAGTTTTTTGATTTGGCTGTGTCTGTGCATGTCTTGTGTCAGTAAGTGTTCTCTTCTGCAAAGGAAATGTTTGCAAGTTTAGTTACATGTCTTAATCATTACTGATTATGTATTTTTCAGAATCATTATAGAAAATCTAATAACAGTTTTTGCAAATAGCTTAACTGTGGCATTTGTATGTTCAACATCGAGTTGTAAACCATTTTTTTAAAGATGCTCTTTAGCAGTATTGATTTTCTTTCTTCTCTCTGACTTCATGCCTGCCACATCTGTTTTTCATTGTCTTTTGTGAAACAAGTGGGTCTGTTTTATGTCAAAGCGTGAATTCCATGAGTGGCAGTTACAACAGATACACCCTTTCAGGTTCTGTTTCCACCATCTACACACAATTTAGTATAGGTTGGTACTGGAGGACTTGCTAGGAATAGTGTGTGTGGGAGAAATGACATTTAGTGCACAAAGTTAGGATGATTGTGATAATCTTATAAATTGTCAGAGTGTGTTTCAATTGATTTGACTATAACAACCCTGAATAGCCTCTATCTTGTGAAACTAAATTGTGTGCGAGGCAGTTGAGAGCAATTCATTAGCTCTTGATGTAGATTTTAATTTAGTTATTCATACTGAAATGCTTTAAGAAAATTAAAAAAAAAAAAACAAACCACATTTTCTTCATATCAAACCAGTGTTATTTTGGATTTCCAAGCTACGTGACTGTCCTTGAGCTACTTCTCATAAGGTGGCAAATATTTTTCTCAGAATATAATTAATTTTCAAACATACTTCATTTACTTAAATGTATGACAGCACTCATCTTTTGCAAAATAAGCTTCAGTGTTTCTTCTTTTTGTCATTATTTGACTTTAGTAGATATAAGATAGTACTGGATAGCCTTTTATAAGCAAACCCGGTATGTTTTCATTGTGCAGTGCTTTTAATAGGTCAGCTTTTAAAAACCCCCAAGTTAAACATAGTTTGATAGTGTGCTTGCCATGCCACTGACATGGTTTGGTTACTCATAAGAGGATAAGGAAAGTGTCAGAAAACACTGCAGTTTACACTAAAGTAGCAAGGGTATTTTCCTTTATAACATTTTCAAAACATTTTTAGATCAAGAAGTTCAAAGGTTGAAGATAGGAATGGAATCGTTACTGGCTGCAAATGAGGAAAAGGTGAGAAAGTAATCCTCATTCTACATAAGAATGAAAGGGTGATTTGAAATCTCTGCAATGTTCTGAATAACCTTCTTTCTGTAAGTGTGATATTGCCCTGATTTTTGGATTATCCCAAGAGATTGTGACAGAAGGTTGATTTTTAACTAGAAAGTGTGTCTGACCTTGCTAACCTGGCTGCAGAGCTCATTAGATTCCAGAGGTGAGTAGAAGGCCAAGACTGCAATAAGCAGAATCTCCCTGCTTCTGCTATTGAAAAGATCATTAAGGTTTGGTCATCTCTGGTGATCTGAAGTGTATTGATACCCCCAGTCCAGATTATTATATAACAAAAAAATCAAAGTGGCCTTTGAATCAGGCTGAGATTTTGGAAGGGACCTGAATTTAAAGAAACAAGAATAAAAAAAAGGAAGATTACCAAAGGACAGGAGACATGAAATTAAACCTACTTAAATAGTAAATATATTTTTTGTCTCATCACGTTTTGTCTCTGTATGTTCTCATCATCAAATAGACAATAATATGCATCCCTAAAATCTTCCTTTAGTAAGTGGGGAATCTGGACAAGGCAATGTTGATTCTGGAGAACATTAATATGACTCATAACAACATTTATTTGGCCTTTTGATATTTTATCTGGAAAATCAGAGACGTGGCAATGCAGCAGCTCAGTATCAGCTGCTCACTTACATACGTGCCAGCTTCCCCATGAAGTTTTTATTTTTTTAACTAGTGCTCACTTCTCTGCTTCTGTGGCTTTCCAGAACCTTCCTGTGAAAACTCATTCTTTATTACTTGCTTGGGTTTGTATTCAGTGCTCTGTTACCACAGCACTGGGCAAGATTATAGCACAGGAATGGTTTAGAACTGGGGTCAAAGAAGCAGGACAGACTCTAGGAGTGCAAATTGCAAAATTGTACACTTAGTAATGACAGCAAGAACTTATCACTGGGGACACAGTATAGTATATAGAAATGAGAGAAAGTACAGATGTAATTGAATGATTATTACCTGTCCCTGTGTTACATCTGCAAAAGGCAAGCACCTTCCCTGAATACATTAATCAGGATGCTATATACATAACAGGAAAGCATTAGGTATTGGAGAAAAAGTGGAGTTAGATAAATGAAGCAGACATTCATGAGACCTCATTTCTTGGGTTCTATACAAGTTTGACTGCCTAAGTCAAAACTGAGTAGTTTTGACTGCCTAAGTTCAAAGAGGTGTGTTCAAGACAGGAATAAGTGTAGATGTCAGAATGCAGTACATATCCTACAAGAGAATTCTAAAGAATGTGACTAGGTTGTTAACCTAAAACATAAACATGGTTTACTTCACAATTACAGGTACAATGCTAGTAAAAAACCAAACAGTGCCCACTTCTGCCCATTGAGGTTTGACTTCAGAATATTCCCTTGTCTTAGAAGTGAAAGCAGATTTCCAAATTATGCTTCTCTAAATAACTACTAGTAATGTCAAACTCCTCAGGTTTCCCTATATCCATAATTTCACATTGTACAGCAAATATTATGTACAATGGCAAATAAAAGCTAATAAATGTTCTTTACAAGGTATGTGAGAGACTTGATCCTGCTTTCTGGAAAAGCAGGCCAAAATCACAGAAAGGAATGTATAAGTGAGTGCTTCTGCAGGTTAAAAATGTCAGATTTAAAATATGATTTTATTTAATGCTTTTCACAGGACCGTCGAATAGAAGAGTTAACACTGTTGCTAAGCCAGTACAGGAGGGTCAAAGAGATAATGATTGCAGCTCACGGTAAAATGTCTTGTGAATAATTTCCTGATATCAGGTATTTTTCAAACTGCATGCACTACGACTGCCATTTGTTGTTGTTTTCAGTATATGTGTATAGTAATATATGTATTGTTGGAGTGCTTAGAGAGTAAGTATATAGTCTTTCAGATGAAGAAAGAACCACAGCATGTCTTGACCAGGCTTGTGTGTTACTGCCTGTAGTGTGTGGAGAGTTCCTTTTTTGTTTCCTATACTGTAGGTAGGACAAAAAAAAATAGGGTCTATAATATATGGGAGATTTAGTTAAACGTGACTATTAAGCAAGACTTCTATGACTGAATCTTATGCCTGACTCTATAAGTCATAATCTAAAATTTAAGTTAATAGGAAATCCCTCTTTGGAGCCAAACTTTGGTGCTATGTGTTTTTTAAACTAGTGTCATTGAGGATCCTGATTGATAAGGAAGGATGACTGCTCTGGTTGTACAGCTGTGTGAACTGTTCATCAGTTGGGTCTGAAGACTGTCGTTCAGCTTCTCATGTGCCAAGGAAATCTAAAGTCAGGAACTGCTCTTCTTAGAATGCTTCCCTATATACTGCAGTGGGGCAGGAGCTTTGGGGGCAGAACTCCTACATCTGTGTAGTGGTGGCTGTGGGTGGACAGCTGGGGCCATGGTTTTATGAGTTACTTCATGCAGTGCTTCCCCTCCTCACTGATGGGACTCCCGTAGGTCTCTTCCACAGTGCAAGCCTATGACATATGTTATTCGTGCTCAAAGCTTCCTACTTCCTTTTTTGCTGATGCAGGTTGCTACTTCTTGGTTGTACATGGGTTGTAGAGGCCAGACCAAAAGGAATTGTAGCAAAAAGGGTTAAATGAGGGAGAAAACAGCAGGACACAAATGCAGGCATAGAATTTGTTGACACAGGGACAGTTAGGAAAGTTCATTTAAATTAGCTAAAAGCATGAGTTTGCAGTATTCTTATTAAATTGCATTATAGCCCTTCCAATGTTTTATTCAAAATTTAAATTATATTCAGTTTTATTTAAATGATTTCATCTGTAGGAAATGAATAAAGTATACAGATAAGTATGTATGGTGTTTCCTGTGATCCGTTATAAGTAACTGCTTTTTACAGTGAAAAACGGTATCAGGAGAATTTAGCAGATTACCAACATGTTGATAACATATCAACATATTGAATACATCCTATGTTCAGATTAACTACAGTTCAGGATTGGCAGTAATGATTAACTACGACCCAGCTAGTGTTAATGGCAAAGTTTCCCTTTTATGTCATGTTTTTTTATTCATCAAAAGGAAGCTGATCTTGGGTGCAATTTGATGTATAGGAGGACCTTTCACCCCCCTTGCAAAAAAACCCAAAAAGTTGCAAGGAGTATAATAAGTTGTGTTGCGCTTTCCTTCCACTAAGAAAAATTCTGACAGCTGACTAGGAAAGTTCTGGTGTGCAGGAAAAGGCTGAAAACCCAAGGTTGTTTTGGTGCACACAGTATTTAACTTCAAAATCTGGGGCAAAATCTTTGTCCCATTTCTCAGTTACACTGCAGGAAGTGGAGTAGGTTTTTAGGACAATCTTATTTGAAGTTGCCAATGTAGTTTTCAGTACTAAAATTATTCTGGGAGACTTCAGAAAGGATAGTTTTGTTAAACGTACATCATCACATTAACAAACACAATGTTTTCAGGTCTTGTACGGCAGAATGGACACTTGTATTTAACACACAAGAACAGGGAACGAGAGTCAGGTAAATCTATCTCTGAATGTTCTTTTTAAAAAGAAAGTCTCTCATTTGAAAGTGTTTTGAAAGGAAATCCAGAGGTGTGATTGTAGCTTTTGGAAATGTCATGATGTTAACCCCCAAGATAACTACACCACTGTTACCCTGAGAGTATGTGCTCTCAGCAGAAAGCCCCAGTAACATCATGGGACATGGTTTTTGGAGAACACTTTTGTGCATGAGCAACGAGCAAGTCATGATGCTCTGGATTATCGAGTTGGTACTGCAGGGAGTATGATCTATGCTAGGATAATGTATGCTAGTTCAGTACAGTCTATTGTCTAAAAAAACCAGGAATGCTTAGCATAATAAAACAAAACCAAACCCCAAAACCTGTGTAGGTACTAGGGCGTGTAGGAGACTGTCCACACTGAGGTGCATACTGTCATGGCTACAATATTATCACAGTCCAAATGGGATTGTTACCTAACATGTTCTTGAGGGAGTCTCATATTTAGGGCACTAAGAAATACCTCCCTTGATTATATTTTTATTATTTCTAGAGGTGTGTATTAGAGGTTCCTTTTGATGTGTAATCTCTTCCTAAAATCTTTGGTAGAATCAGATGGTTGAAATCTTCTGCCTCTGATAACTGTTTCAAATAATTATCTGGGATTAAAGTAGGGTGGCTGCTTGAAACAGCCGCAGAAAGCTGAGCAAAATACAAAGGAGCTACCCTGAACTTGACTGTAGGTCGCTCTTTTGTGAACCAGCAACCACAGCATAAGTTTCGCTCCATATCCTGGAGGGCCAGTGATCAGTATGGGGTTTGTTGCCAGTCTTTTTGGCCAAACAGCATGATATCCAAGCTCATCTCTAATGAGTTTTCAAGTGATCTCTCTGCTAATAGTACCAAGGCTTAACCATAAGATTGGGTGTGTTTTGAAACTGCCTAGACCTGCTGCACTTTTATCATATAAAGTGGGAATCATTAATGTGCTTAAAGGTCAGTCTAAATTCCTCCAATCACGGCATAGCAGCCCTTCCACATCCTGTTTGCAATCCTATGCATGGAGAGCTCCAGAAAAATATTCTAATCCAAAATACTCCAAAACTTTGCTGAGCACTGAATATTCAGAACCTGATTTAGTATTGCAGCTTTGACAATTTAGGAATTAAAGTCCTACTAAATCATAAATTTGGAATATTTCAGTGTCTGTTTAGATCTGGGATATCCAAAAAAACCTGAGGCACATTTACTGTGTACATCCTTGAACTGAGCATGGGACATTGTATTATGATACAGACATGAACACCATCTATAAAGCAATACACTACAAGTAAGAAAATGGTACCAACTTGAACTTGCCTCAGAACATGAAACTGTATATTAGAGTGGTTCAGAAGCTGCCTCACAAACAGCACAGCTACTCACAGCAGAGCATGTTATACAACTAGAAGTGGTAAATTTGTTGCTGTAATATAAATCAGCTTGCTTGTAAGTCAGGGGTGCAGAGTGGAGAGGCTGGGAAGCTACATGCATCAGGTGAAGGCTGAAGGGGAATTGAGAGACTGAAATATTTAGACTGTCTGATATGGTCCTAAATGTTATTTTTTGGCCTGTTTCTCTCCCTTTCTACTTCTAATCTTTAATGGTCGCAGGCTCTTCTGTCTCTGGTGGCAGTGAAGAGGAACTTGAGACAACTTTAAGGAAGTGGAATCTTTTGACTAATCCTCAAGGAGAATTATTGAAAACAGAGGTACTTAGTAAAGATGTTTTAGAAGCAAGTTCTATATGTATGATTTGTTTGCATTAGTTTCTCTGTGGTAACTAAAGTAACGTAGTAATCTGGGTCTAGCCTTGGCTGAATTTTTGTATGTATTCTTGGTATAGGCACGACAGATCCAGAATCCAGCGCTAGAGTTACAAGGCTTTGTTTTACATAAATGTATATTTATGTATGTTTTATTTTACATAGGCATCTTCAGGAGAATTATCACCAGCTGTGCTGTCTCCGTCGCCACACAAAGCTATGGAAATCAGGCAAGATCTTTATTTTTTGTGTTTTGTGTGGATTGTCCTAAATTTGACTTATTTAATCTGTTTAACTTGTTTAACTGGCATGTTGTCTTCGCTGTGCTTGGCTTTGCAAGAACTTTTGGGTAGTTGTGAAAGCAAGGTTTGCTGTGGGAGCTTGCAATACTTAATTGTATAAGGTCTGAATTGCAGGAAAAGAATAGCACTTTTATATATCCGAAGATACTTGTAGTACTTAAACCAGTATGTTTTATTCTGATTTGAAGTGGAAGCATTCCAGTATCTTCAACTAATTTAACCTCTCCACAAGAAGAATCTCTGGAAATCATCAGCAGGTAAGAATGAGTAACTTTAATTGAAATGTATAACATGCAGCCAGAATTTTTTTTATATCTATATTTCTGCCCCTTTTCCACTTTTAAAACCCTTCAATATTGCACACTGTTCACAGAGCTACTACTGTCCATGTACTGTTAAGAGCCTTTAAAAAGTCACCTGTAGATAAAAGGTTTTAAACTGCACATTGTGTCCTGTTGTGTCTCTTTGTTGACCAAAGGATGTCTTGATGCTCTTTCTGATTTTGTTTATTGCCATTCCAAATACCACGTATTTTAGGCTAAAAGTGTAACAAGTGAATCTCCTAGCTCAGCATTATGCTATATGCAGACATACAATATATATTGCTGTCATATGATACAGTAGGGGCATATGCAAACATACTGTGTTGTACCAACTGTTGATTTTTTTTTTTCCTGTTACTATTCTAAGGGTTCCACAGAAAAAAAAGTCAAGTAGTTTAGAAGACTTGCAGAGTGAATCCCTGGAAAAGGTTGGTTGATTTACAGTCACGATTTCTGGTGTTATCATGACTGAAAGGTAAAAGTCAAGTCTAAATATTACTTTTTGTTTCATATACAGTAACCCTAACCACCACTGTGGGGATAAAGCCCTCATGACAGAACAGTTCAGGCTGGGTTTTTTTTTACCCTATATCCAAGCTTAGAATAAACAAACGAGTTGACACACCATACATACACATCCTCAAATTCAGCTTTTCACCTGAAAGAGAAGACAAATACTTAAGAAAAATACAAGAAATAATGTTAATGAGGAGTCATTTGCAGTAGTATTTTGTTTATAGGTAAGAGTTTTTAAAATAATCTCAACTTCCAAATAGTTAAAAATGTTAAGGCAACAGATGCAGAAAGTAATTAAAGATTGGGACTGGATATTTCCACATAGGATTGAATTTTGAGTGTTTGCATGTAAATAGAGTATCATTCCCTAACTCAGATTTCTGATATAAATGGCATTCCTTGAAGACAGCAGTGATGCTGCCTTGGTTAAAACAGGAGGGGCACTGTAATTAATTTAAGGGCTTAATTCCATTCCAAAATAAAGACTCTCCAATTTACAAAGTCTCATTATATTATGGTCCAGAGGTTTGTTTTGTCATTCTCTAACCGAAATTTCTCTGCACTTGTAATTATGCTTTGTGAGACTGTTATTGACACTTTCTGTGCTTAAATTAGATTACCCACACGCAGTAATGCCATTTAAAACAGATATTAGACTTATGGTTGTTTCAGTTCTTCAAATTCTTAATTTTTTTCTTAACTATATGAAGATGACAGTAACCAAAGGGAGTGTTTGAAATTTGTGTTGCATCCATTTGATTGTGGTCATAGCTGTGACAGATGAGTTCAGAACTAACATTCATTCCATGTGGAATTTATGAAGGTCTGTTTTCTTTTCCTAACTTTTATTTTCGTGTCAGAATTCAAAAATTTAATTTGTCTCTGTGACATGGTGTGGTAAGGCTATGCCGATGCATTTAGGCTGTAAAGCTGCGCTATCTATCGGTTAAATCACAGTCCACTGAGGAGCAAGAAACTACCAAGGATATGAGAGAATTGTTGCAAGCCAGCCCACATTCTAATTTAGGCATGAGGCTTCTTGGTGAAATAACTGAGACCTTCCTGTGCCTGTGAGTGAGTGGCTAAGTGTGAATTACTTACGATCACAACAAGAAACTTGTTTTGCTGACTCAATGAGACTTCTCACTTCTTGCATTAAATCCAAGAGAACATGTGCAAGGAGCACTGCTTGCTGGAGCTGTTCTGTTCTGTACAAAGCTCAAATTGCAGTTATGTCAAGCAATGAAAATGTAAAATAAAGTAAAATAAAAAGTAAAATAAAGTAAAATAAAATACAGCACACTGGTGTCTCTGACCAGCCATGTCGTATATTCTTATCCCCTTATTTCTATCACAGCTCTTTATGGTTTCCATACATAAAGTATTGTGGCTTTGCTTTTTAACATCAGTCGTTTTCATATTGTTTGAGCTGTTAAATAGCTGTCATGTTCCCAGCTTAAAGTTAAGTCTAGAGGAATCACCCAGAAGCCTAAACAGTAGAAAAATTCCTTTGCTCACAACAGAACCGGGCCTGAATTTTGTAGAGTGGTTTGAACAGCCACTTTTAATATGAAGTATTTTATTGAAATGAAATGAAGAGATAACAGACCTTGTAATATGTTGTCAATGCATTAAGTAGCATCACTATAGCAATAAGACTACAATCGATGTTCTGTGTATGTATGCTAATACTAACATTTGTCTGTTGCTTTTTTCCATAAAACTTTGAAATTACCCTCCCTGCAACTGCGTAGCATGTAGACGGAAAACCAGTACAGCCTGCTGTAGAACAAGAGGTATATTAACTGTCAACTCTCTTAACATTTGTCGTGCTGTGACGGTATGCTGTGTTTTCATTTTATGTTCATTTTACTTTTGTTTGCATAGTTCCAGTACAGACAGACTCTGAGAACAGGGGTAAGAATTTGAGAGGGAACTCTTTTTTTTAATCTAAAAGCTTTTATGTGAGGTTAGAAGCTGAAGTCAGGCAATTTCAGAAAATACTGGGCTAATGTAAGAAGCAGTTTCTGTACTTGTATAGTTTTTGATACAAGTCAGGATGTACTCCTGCAGTTGCCAAAGCAGGAGAACTTGAGGCCTGCAGTTACAGCATCACGAAGATTCCTCTAAGCCTGGAAATAAGATTAGATAAACAAGTGGTTATCTCTTCAAATATTTCATGTATCACCCTGTGCCAGACAATGTTTTAAATGGTTTAAAACAATTACGTTCAAATGGGGTTACTAAGTAAGAGCATGCTCTGTGGTTCTGTATACTAAGTATGTTTTGAGTATTTTCAGTTCAAAGTTTTCCTCCTTTCTGATACTGAACCATTTACCAGTATGAGCTTAATCCAAACACACATTGAATGTACACCACTCCCACTGATCTTGACTGGAGCTGCAGGTTCAATGCTTTTCTGGAAGAACTTCTATATCCCTATTGTTTTGACAGCTCTGGGGTATTATCTTCTAATTTGGATTCAGTATTGGAGAAGTCTCACAGTACTGTTAAGTATCTCGTTAGGGTCAGAACTCACAGATTTATGTTCAAGTTCTCATCTACACTGGTACAAGGATCAAGATCTCAAGTAGATGATCACTGAAAAACTGAATGCAAGGAAAATTGAGATACTCTGGTTTAGCAAAGCCTACAGTTCCCCTTACATGTGATATGCTGAGGCTTTGAGGACCACCTCCTGGGAGCTGTGCAGCTGGAAGAAGGTCCTTCCAACATAAGTAATCTCACTGATGCTAGTAGCACTGTGAACCTACAGTACATGCAGGCAAGCACGTTAGACTCTTATTTTAGCCTGACGTGTACAAAAGGTTTAGTGAGCAGCCATTCAGACCAGCCCTAAAATACAGTTCTATGTTTTTAGCAAATATCAAAAGTATCCCTTGTGCTTAGGTTCTATAATAAATTACGTATTTAGCTATATATTTGGCAACTATACCTATAATTATTTTTTATCTATACAAAGAGATCTTGGCTCTTACAAGAGTTAATGCTGTGATTTGATTTTGTACTTACTTATTTTTCTCTCTTTAAAAAACAACAGAGTAAGCCACTCGCGAAGGGCAGCAAGTACCAAACCTTGCCAGGGAAGCTGCCGCGACCCTTGCAGAACGGAGAGCAGGGAACATGTAATTCATCAGATGGGTCTGGTGTGAATGACTCTGAGGACAGCAGTTTCCTGGGCCTGAGTATGTATCTACACCTTGCTGGGAGGGGGAAAAGCAAACTGCCTGAGAAGCTAGGGTGTAATATGGTGTATAACCTGCTATGCCAGAACAATAGACTGTGACCTTCAGGTGATGTACTTCAGGAAAGTTCTACTTCTTTTTTGTAACAATACACCTAACATATACCACATCAGCTTACTTGGAGGTTAAAGGATGGCTTAAACTTAGAGCATTCTTTTCTGTTGCACTTGATGTTAGAATTTGCTGACATTAGTAATAGCACAAGTAATGAAGAGACACTGACTGCTTTGAAGATTGTGGGGAGAGCATTCTGAAAGGCAGCATATCTGTAATTAAGAAATGGAACTTCTGGAGATGCAAATGTATTAGTAGCATGAATAAGCAGTGGGTTTTTTCCAGCACACTTCCAGCGCTTCTGAGCTTGCTGACGTTTTGCTAAAAAGCAAGCAAACAAAAATGCAGAGCCAGGCACATGATCAATACTTTTAACAAGTGTATGCTACATTGATGGATTAAGTGAAACAAACCAACCCATGCCCAACTTCACAGTATGTCTAGCACTAACGTACGTGTTTCAGGCAAAAATCCCAGTGTTGGCATTGTTGGTTGCTGGAGTTTGTGGGGACCCACAAGTGACAAACTGACTTGCTAGGTACAGGAAATCATGGCTGGATTTTCGAAATGCAAGTATATTGTTAGTTCACAAACCCAGCTGTGTGTGGAAGCCTGTCTTAATTTGTTTTCATTGACATCTTGAGCATGGATATATTGTAATACAGAAAGTATTATAGCAAGGCACAGAGCCAGGTATTTATTTGCCAACGGCTGAAGCACACAAGAGCATCACTTATAATTTTGAAGTCTGTCTACACTTCAAAAATTATGCTGGCAACTTTTTGTTTAGTGGGTTTTATTTAAGGCCCCATGGTCCTAAAAGCTGCCAGGACCTACAGTTTCAAGACTGCAATAGGCTGTGGGCTGTTTAGGGTTTGTTTGAAAAGGTCTTTTCTGTGATGGCAACATTGTAGGCAATGCAGGAGCCATGCTACTATATCTTTAACTGCAGTATTATCCTTAATATAGTATTATCCTTAATATGCAGGCTCCTTAAATGCAGTGAATTAACAGAATTTTTTTATGCAGGTTGGTTTGTTTCTTGCATGTGAAGTGAGCCTGTAAACCTCTAAATCTATATTTCAGAGGAATTTGGTGTAATCTTAGACATTGCTTCATTTCAGACATTCTGCAGGTTTTGTGGAGCTCTGTAGGTCATACTTATTGTGTTAACATTGACTAAGAATAGTTCATAAAAAATTCAAACCCCACAAACAACAGATAAATGATCATCCCTATCTAAGATGATCTGTACAGGATGACTGGTGCTTGTGCAATCCGATGCATATTCACTTCCATGTCAAGCAGCATAACTGCTTCTTTTCTTTTTGTTTCTGCTTTTAATGCTTATCTGACTTCTTTGCTCTTCTGTAACTTTATTTTGCTGGTGTTTTGTATCTTCTTTGCTTCTTCATCTGGCTTTCTGCTTCTTGGGATGACTGAAGATCGCATCAGGAGTGTCAGTGCACCAGTGCTAGGTACCGTATCCAAACAAGATGCAACTTTAATGTGAATTTTGCTGCTTGCTTTTTTCCTTTCCTTTCCTCTTCCCTTTATGAAATAGTAACACCACGTGAGCCATCCAGACCGAATTCCTGAAATGCAGTGCTGAATGGAAATAACAGCTTTCGCTGCATTGCAGTTGGATGGGATTTCTTTTTAAGATACTTATTCCTGCTTTCATTCTGTTCTCGCTGAAGTTGACAGAAAAATTCCAGCTGATTTTGGTGGAGGAGTTATGGTGTTAAGAATACACAAGGCAAGAGCCTGAAGAGCTTAAATTTATGAAAATTATGGAATTAAGCGTGAACAACTGAACTAACAATACCAATTTACACAATATTTTATTACTTTCTATTTGTATCAAATGTACAGCTATTTTTTTCACCTTCTGAGCATGGGGATTTATACATGAAGATTTGTAGAAATCTTTCCTTTTTTATTGTGCTCTGCATTTAAACATCGGTTTGCCAGATAACAACTTTGTTAGCAATCTGCATAAAATGTGACTGTATTGCTGCTCTTAACCCAGGAGACACAGAGAACGTGGATGGTACCATAGTCTCAGATGACCTTTCACCTCTTTCTTCGGGAACAGATTCAAGCCCGCAATCTCCATTGTCTCCAGAAAACAGAAAAAGTCCAAAAGGGATCAAGAAAATCTGGGGAAAGTAAGGTCATCTTTTCTTTTAGTTCCATGTCAAAGCATTTTGGCTGAGAACAAATTCAGTTCTTGGCAAGATCTACAGTCAGAATAAAGTAAGATTTAGGAACGGGAGAGAAGGCAGCTCTGTGATTGTACCAGTGTGTCTTTATGTACATGTGGGTGGTAGTGTCTACAGCATCGTGATGTTGGAAGAAATAAACTGTCATCTTAATGCTATTAATTTAGAATGCCACCAGTTTCATTAGCTATGAAAAATTGTATTCAGTTATTCATTACAGAAAGCATTAGGAAAAAAAAAATGAGACAGAACAAAAGAAACAAATAGGAGGGGGACTGAGGGTTACTGTGTTCAATTTTCCTGCTTCAGGACTGCAGACATTTATTTACAGGTCTGGCTTGCAGGGTGGATCAGTAACTGGATTTAAAAATCAGATAGCTGCTCTGCAGAACTCTTTTAGGTCTAGACAGGGTTTGCCTGAATTGCTGCAGCTACCATGTGAACTGAGTGTTTGTGGTGTACAGGGAGATTAATACAACAACTTCTAGTTGTCACTATAGTTTCCATACAACCAAATGTTCTCTGTTGCAAGCTAATACTACTGTTGTGGCACTCTTGTCTTGAAAGAATAAGAAGAACTCAGTCAGGTAACTTCCCTGCAGACGACCTGGGATTGGCAGAGTTTCGAAGAGGTGGCCTCCGTGCAACAGCTGGGCCTCGGTTGTCCAGATCAAAGGAAACCAAAGGCCAGAAAAGGTAATGGTTCTTCTTTGCCTCTCGCAGTGTTTTACATGGTATTGTTAAACGTGCTCAACAACCAGACCCTGCCCTTGTGTGATGAACCACATTGGGAAAAACGTATTTCACAACTGGAAAGAATTTCTTTGGTAGAAAATGCATCCTGAGTCACTCCCCATCTGTGCTCCCTCAGCTGCAGGTTGCAGCGCTAACTACTGTAGGAGTGTCAAAAAATACACCCCGTTAAAGAACAAGAAAATGAATATATCATCATCTTCTGTAAAATGCTCAGGATTCAGCAATTCCCTTTCTTTTCAAACACAAAATTGCTGCCTCCCCCATCATTCACGGGCTGAAGCTGGGCAGGCAGATTAACAGGACACTAGTACCACAGCCCATGCTGCGAGAGTGGCTGTTGGCTTTCAGTACTGCGCAAGCCAAAGCACGCTAACATATGTGCTGCAGTGCTGCCTGTGGCACACTGTGAGCTTTCTGACAATAACCATCATCCTGTTCTTTAAGACTTTCCACACATTTGTACTTTTCAGTGACTACAATGCCCCATTTGCTCAGTGGAGCACTGAAAGAGTTTGTAACTGGCTTGAGGACTTTGGTCTCGGTCAGTATGTCATCTTTGCAAGACAGTGGGTGACTTCAGGCCATATGCTGTTGACTGCAACACCTCAGGACATGGAAAAGGTAATATTCTATAACTGTTTCCCTGTAGCAGTGGTACATATTGATTCTGTACAACCAGGTCTCTTGTTCAATTGGCTGCTTTACCTTTCTGAAATACATAGTATCAGTAGTAGATACCTAATGAGATGAAAAGACCAAGAGACAAGGCAAGATATTGGTTAATGGTTATTGTTGCAGGAAATGGGAATAAAGCATCCACTGCACAGGAAGAAATTAGTTTTGGCCATTAAATCAATAAATGCAAAACAAGATGAGAAGTCTGCACAGCTTGATCATATCTGGGTGACACGTAAGTGTTTGAACTCTCATGGACTGGTTTGGAAAGCAATTTCCCTCACCCCTACTGAAGGGTTGCCAATATGTGTTTAAATTGGTCACCAGGCAATTTTTAAGAGCAGAAAGTTTCAACATGATGGTAGAATGAGGATTTTGTGTTGTTCTTCACATCCAAATACACAGCCCTACAGTACAATCTTCCAAGGGGAACTCTGTTACTAGACTGAGCCCTCACATTTACTTCCCTGTAATCTGTCACACAGTGTATGTAGAGTATCACGGGGGTATTGTGGATGGAACTGTTAGATAGAAATGCTTTCAGGCTTCTGGGGAGAGGCTGACCTTTGGAAGGGTGAACAGGCAGAAGGAGCTACCTGAATGTCTCAGAAGAAGCCAATCCAGAGGAGAAGAGCTTCAGTCTCAGTGGTCTGGATTTGGGTACACCATTGTTCCTCTCTCTGCAGGATGGCTTGATGACATTGGTTTACCTCAGTACAAAGACCAGTTTCACGAAGCCAGAGTGGATGGGAGGATGTTACAGTACTTAACTGTGGTAAGCTAAAAATCCTTTTTCCTCAGTGTAATGAAATTGAACTTCAGAATGATCAAAGAACTTTACAATTTTCCTTTGAACGTGAGCAGTTAAAGAATTTTTTACAAGAGGGAAATAGTGCTAGTATTTGTGTTGCCTGATGCATAATTACCATTCCTAAGGTACACAAAGTAAGTCACAGGTATGCTACAGCTAACTTCCACAGTCTTTCTTTCACCATGCACACCATGATTTCAGGTAGAAATGACCCATTTTACATGCAGCTTCAGGAGTTCATTGTTCTCCTCACCAAGTTAGTTAGCAATAGTAAATGAACTAAAGATAAGCAGCAAATCCAGTAAATGGTGCAGCTCCAACCACATGAGCAGCACTACACATAGTCACTGTTTTCTTACAGCTGGATAATTATTTGGTTTTGTTAACTGTGCTATGAAAAAAATGTCTAATTTAGCTGTTATCAGAAGTACAGCCTTGTCTTTACATAAAACTACAGAGCAAGCTTCACATCTTTCTTTGTGGAGAAAGTACCTATTCTGGTATGTATTCTGTGCCACTTAAAGGGCTCTCCTCTTCACAGAATGACCTTCTCTTTCTGAAAGTCACCAGTCAGCTGCATCACCTGAGTATTAAATGTGCCATTCATGTGCTGCACATCAACGGTTTTAACCCCCACTGTTTACGCAGGAGACCAGTTGAGGAGGTAAGAGTATGTTTAGATAAATTAACTTAAACAAGTACTAATTACCTGGTTCCAGCCAAAGGTGAGAGACTGTCAGCAGTGTGCAAGGATACAGTAGAATCACTGCTACTAGGGAGTTGCACCTAAAGCAGTAGTTATGCTGCTTGCTTTCCAGCTCTGAAATGTAACATGTACTCACCAATAATAGAATCATAGAACAGTTAGGGTTGGAAAGGACCTTAAGATCATCAAGTTCCAACCCCCCTGCCATGGGCAGGGACACCTCACACTAAGCCATGTCACCCATGGCTCTGTCCAGTCTGGCCTTGAACACCACCAGGGATGGAGCATTAATGAAAATCTACTCAGTTCTGAAGTGCTTGAGCCACCTACTAGCTGATCTCATGCACTTCCCTTGATAAATTATTTGTTTAGAAGTTAATTCAACTTCTGAGATAGTAATTTGGAATGTGCTTTTCTTTGCTTCTAGTTTTTAACTCTCAAAGACTGTAAGGTTTTTGCCTTACCTGGTCAGCCTAACTTGTTCATTTTGTATTAAAACCTGACAGTAAGTCAGCATAACTTATTCATTTAGTGCTAAAGCCTGCCGATAATATTGTTCTCAAAATGCTCCCTTTTTTATACCCAGCATCTGTGGTCTCTACTGTTATACTACTTGATGCAATGTATGGGCTTTCAGCTTCATCCAGAATACCTTAGAAACTAGGGAAAAAACACTGTTCTTTGAGGGGGAGGAGGAGAAATTGTTTTATCTCGACTGAGGGCACATGTTGTGAATGCGCAGTGACAATACGGGCCAGCATCATCATGACCTCTGGTTACTTCAGCAGAGTAACGGTTCACCGTCTGAAGTTGTTCAGTGGTCCAACCACAGAGTGATGGAATGGCTCAGATCAGTCGACCTGGCGGAATACGCACCGAACCTTCGAGGAAGCGGAGTGCACGGTGCCTTGATTGTAAGACTTCTTCACATTTGTTTTAACATTTTACTATACATCCACTGAAAGCTGACAGACTGTAACATAAAACGCGTTTTACCTGGCATTTGTCCAGCTAGAGGAAACAGATGTATCTGTGATACAGCAGCATGATCAGGCCTTGTAAATACAGTGCCTATTTGATCCATGTGTCCTAATTTTATAAAGGAGAGCTAAAATAAAAAGGAACTGCTAAACCAAGTTTTATAATGAAAGCTGAGCTGTGCATGAGTGTTTAACAGCAGTACATTAAAAAGCAAACCAACCAAAACACAAACTGTACTGTGGGAAAGTTACTTATTAATAAGGCATCATCAAGTATTTCTTGGAGTGGTTTTACTAGAATTCTGAGCCGCAGTAAATGATGTCCTGAACTCACAGCAGTCTTGCTGGCAGTCAGGAATGATGGGTTTTAATTCCAAATATTCAGAACTGTTTGCAGCTTAGTAAAGTCACACTTCTGAAATACCCTGATTCTAGTGCTGTAGAAATTCTGCAAAAATGAAATAGAAAAATATGAGCTCAGATTCAGTTTATACTGTGAGTAGAGCAGAAAATGCTGAAAACAAACTCATTCAATCCAATCAAATATAAGGTTTGATGATAAATATAAATACGATCAAGTTCTGCAGCTCTTAGTGTCCACATTCATGTATTTCCCATTCAAACCCCAGTGAGTATCGTATCATGAGTGAGTCATAAAAGGCCTAGTGTAGACAGCTTAGCAATGAGAAATTCCTCCGACAAATACTGTAATGGCTTCTTATTGCAAATATTTAACCATGTAAAAACCCCTGTTCTGCCAATATTTTAACAGCTTCTGGAACCTCGCTTCAATGGTGATACGCTGGCGATGCTGCTGAATATTCCCCCTCAGAAGACTCTGCTGCGGCGGCACCTGACGACCAATTTCAATGTATTAATTGGACCAGAGGCTCAACAAGAAAAGAGAGAAATAACAGAGTCCACAGCATACACACCTCTGACCACCACTGCCAAAGTCCGGGTATGTCTTGCTTTCAAAAGGGAGGTAGTTGGGAATTTCAGACTTCCTCTCTCCTGCCTTGTAGAGAAAATAAGGAACAAATGTGGGCAGGGAGAGGTCAGCTCTAGAAGGAGTAGTGTTATGTTTTCCTTAACTCTAGATACTGAAGCATTTAATTTGTATCCATCATCTGTTTAAATCAGCTCCTGAAATAATCATGCAGTCCCATTGGTCTCTTTTTACCTTTCATCTTTTCTTAGAAGGAACACTATCTAAGTGTACTTCACATCAACTCTAACTCTCGCTTTGAAAACAAATCAATTCAGAATCTACTTACTTGAAGGACTATGGTATAGCAGTAGATAAAAAAAAAAAAAAGAGGGTTTTGAATGTTTGAAGGGCAACCTTATTTTTCTTATTTAAAACTTACTGTGTTGTCTTCTTGTTTTAGCCAAAGAAACTTGGATTTTCACATTTTGGAAATTTAAGGAAAAAGAAATTTGATGAATCAACAGACTACATTTGTCCTATGGATACAAATCCAGGTGCTACAAATGGTTCTCAGAAAAACTATGGTGGATACAAAGGCCTTAGTCCTGTCACTGACAGAGAGCTGGATCAGGTGGGACACACAGACTGATGCCATTCACATCTCATCTCATCCTCTCCATGCATTCCAAAGCTTGCAAATAACCAAATGTTAGCATGTAACAAAGTATTTGCTGTATCCGCATGAATTTACTGAGAAAGTACTGGCTGTGGACACTAGAAAGAGTTCTAAGAATATCAGGTTAATTTTTGTAAACAATACCATATAAACTTATCCATCTTCAAGCCCTTTTTCAGGTATATGACACCTTTACACTACGAAGATCAATGTATTTTGACAATTAAGGTGGTGGTGGCAGGAAACACAAGACTTGTACTTTTAGCTTTCATAATCTCAATATGGCACACTAGTTTTTTCATGCTCTTTATGGGTGGTTTTTAAATAAAGTTATTTGGACTGATTTGTACAAAGCTATCAAGTTATATATTAGACAACTGGATTGTATATTTTTAATGGACATTAATCAACAAATCCAACTGAATTTTTCTTTCATTATGTACAGTGGGGAGTAGTTTTGCTTAGAAGGGTGTACGTGAAAGCAATGCATAGAACAAGACTATTAATAAACAAGTACTAAAATAATTTGCTTTTCTTACGTAGTAGTGAACTTGCGTATGAAACTCTCCAGACATCACACAGACTAATGAGGAAGACTAAAACCCATCAAATTTTATTCAACTTTGCTGTTGTGTAAAGGGATGTAAACCCTGAAAAATGGAACTGGTGGAGCCTTGTGTGAACTTCATCAACACACAAGAGCCAGACAGGGGCAGCTGGGGTGAACTGCCCTATCTCCAGTGGTGCCTGACATGAGATTAAAACATTTTAGGCCTGATAAGAGAATGGTCACAAAACTGAAAAGACTAACTAACTGTGAAGGTAATTTTTCATCTGCATGGTTTCCTGCATCTAACATCTCATCATTTGTGTTCTTCACCTAATGATTATCTTTTTCAATGTTAATTGAAAGTTTTACCTTAGTAAATTGAAATACTGTTCCTCAGCAGGGCCAGTACCAAATCCTGACTGTAACTGAGCATGGATTTGCGCTCGCACAGTGGAGTTCTGCAAGTGCCTACAGTAACTTTGAGCCAAGAGCTTACACTAAGCAGTTGTTCAGGCAGTACCAAAATCCTGGATTTTCCTCTAGAGTATGATCTTTCAATTAAGTGGGACTTATGAGCATGCAGTTATGCAGGGACATCTCAACTCCCTAGAAGTGATAACCTTTTATCTAAGAGTAGGTGGTACTGTATCATGAAAGACTCTTGCTTCTTTCCTGTCAAAGACAACTACCAGAAGTATAAGAAGTGTTACATCATCAGGAAAACATTATTCTCTATTGACAATATCAGTTAAGGTTTTTCTTTCCTTCTGTGAATTACAGCTCAAGTTGCATGGAAATCAGTCTTTTTTGACCAGGATTCACTCTTCCTACAGTTTAAATGTGTCTCACATACCTTAGCATGGAAGTTTTTTTGTGAACGTGCAGAAATCGGAACTTTTAAACCTCCCACAACTTCACTTATCCAGGCACAGATGCCTCCCAAAGATGCACAGAGTGAATAAAATTGCACACACTGATTTGAACTCATTCCTGAATACTTTTACAGATGGAACATTCAGAAGGAACAGTAATGCAAATAGGGGCTCTTTCTCAAGGCATAAGCCATCTTACGGTATGTACTAGTCCATTCTTGTTTTAAAGTAACAAATGTATTCTGCTGGAATTCAATGCAAGCTGGTCATTGCTGGTGGTAGTTAAGTTAACCTCGTATAACCTGGTTGCACACTCACAGTCCAAAACCACTCTGCTTTTAAATTCCACTAGAAATTAAGTTTCCTTTAAGCCTATTTTAAGTTTTCATGAAATCCTCTATCTCTTAACTCAGTGACAGATATACATCATCCCCTAAATTGAAAAGGTTTTTTTTAAGTAACCACCATTGAATGCCTCAGGCACAAAGAGATACAGACTAGGAAATTTACATGAGCTAAAACTCAATGAAAAACAAACAAAAAACAAAACTACCACTAATTCCTGACTTAATTAATTAGCAGCTAATTAAAAGGTGGGCTGAAAGGTATAATGAAGAATTATACAACATAGCAGAGTAACATGCGACACAAGAACTTTGAGGGAGTCACCTAAGGCAAACAGTAGCTCATTTAAAGCTACATTTAAGAAATGCCTTTTAATTTGATGTAGCTCTAACCCCCCCTGTTGTGAATCTGATCTCACTGCAGTTGGATTTGTTTAACCATAGACCTCTAAATGAATGTGCTTATTCATTCATACCTTGTTTTTTCAGTCGATGTTAAGTCAAGATGAAATGCTGAATGACAGCAGATTTTTAACACCTACCTTTGAAGACTGAAGATGGTGTTTTGGTGTGACCAAGAACACTACAAATACCTCATGCCTGTCCAGAGGGGTGGCCAGGAGAAGCTTGATGCTGTCCACAGAAAAGCTTTACCTCTTTTCTGCCAATTACACTTACCACAGAGCATTTAATACTGTCAATGTAGCAATAGATACAGGTAACTCCTCCACACAATTTTCTTTACTACATAATGTGAAATAAGTGTTGAGAGAGAATACTCACAGCAGACTCTGGAAAGCTGAGGCTGGCGCCATCCTTTTATTCAGTCATCTTTTACATGGTATGTTTACATACTGTATATGGAAGATCTGTTGTCATTTTTTATTTTTATAATTAATTTGTAATGCAGGAATCATTATACCCTGTTGTACCATGCAGACTAATCAGAGCTACCCAGAGATTCAGATGGATGCTGGTGAGTACTGCCTCACCAACTACTACTGCAGTCCTACCAGAGACTGTTCCCCATAAAAGGATTTTAATCTCTCACCCCTTTCATTAGCACATGTCCGGCCATCTTTTTATCTAAGTGCAGTGTAGAAAGGGAAGACTAGAACATAATGGTATCCATCAAGGCATTGCTTTTATCAGGATGATGACAGGATGGCATGTTCGTAAATCTTGATTTAACTCAAAAAGATGCTGAACAACTCCAGCAGGAAATGTAACTTTGAGGCTGCCAGAGAAACTGATGCACGCAAAAGCTGGTGCTTCATTTGACATGATGTTTTTTTATTCGTGATTTTGACATGTGCACTGAGATGGTCACTGTCAAGGAGAAATCACAACATCTAATTAATGTAAAATGTAACTTTAGGAAAGGTGTTTGTTGCACTCTGTAAGGTAAGTGCAACAGAATTTCTAGCACGATCCACTGCCTGGTTTTACATGACAGTTCTTTAATTGGAATTACTGAATGGGCTCTGTCTGTATGTTGATGTTTTGTCCAAAATGGCTAGTACTGATGCACATGTGCAAGCATCTGGATGTTCATAAGCCTTCTGAACAGGCAAAATGGTTCAGACCAGGTTTTCTGAGCCCCATACGTGATTGAAACCCAGTACTGGCTCTCAGGAAGACAGGAATGGTAATAAACCTATTTCTTAACTAAATGTATGTCTGCAAACAATCCTGAGGACTGCAGATTACAGTAGAAACACTTCTGTAATGTTTGCATGACAACTGATGATGTTGTAAATGATAGAACTGAAAGTAAACAGCATTCTTCATTCCAGTTACATCTAGATTTTCATAGAATACTTTGTTTTAGCAATAGGAGGCAAACATTATTGCTTTGTGAAGTGTGAAATACCATTAAGGAGCATCAGGCAAGCACCTTAATGAAATAAATATTTGTTTCTTTAAAACAGATGACAAAAGACAGCTGTTGCTATTCTACTGAGCTAGGCAGGACTGCAGCACTGTGAAAGAGGACAACACAGCTTCTCATTGCTCACTTGAGGGGCAGTTCGCAAGAGAAGGTATCTCCTTTACAGCAGAAGTTACTTGTGGCATCAGTTGACATGTGCCTCTCATGTATTAATAAGGAATTAACAGGTTATCTTTGTTAACAAGGAAATGTCAGAAAAGAAATTGCCTCAATTGACAAGACCTAGCAAGCATATGGGTGATTTGTGTTACTCTTTCCCCTGAAGGGTGTTGGTTTACATATTACAGATAAAGGAGAAATGTCTGGTGCTGTCCCAGCTATGCAGCAACAGCTCTTCTAGAGCTGTCAGTGGCACTTGTTAAAGGTGACCTATTCTGCTCCTCACTCCCTGAGCCTCTTATGAGAGACCTGGCACTGAATAGTCAGAATTTAGAAGCTAAACATGATTTTATTGTCCAAAATGGTAAAACCAAAGCAAATTATTTTTCAATCACTTGAACAATGAAATTATATGGAAAATTCAAAGGAAAAAGAAATCAGTCTACATACCAACCAACTAAAAATGCTTAATAAAAGGTACTCAATGTACCAGTCCAATACATCTCCCATCTGGCAATGCAGTCACCACTAGTAAACATGTGCTATGGGCATCTGAAATACTTTGTTGAGTTAATTAGCAACCAGACTTGTTACAGCACTACAAATAAGGTAAGCTGCTCTAACAGAGGCAGCCCTAATATCACTGGGATATTCCAAGTAGATTTTCTGTTTTCTTTTGATGATATATTTATAACTCAGTGTGGTATTCTGCTAACTTGGCTGGGAATAGTCAATCTATAAAGTTATTGGTATTTCTAAAACATGTATCTAAGTAAGAAATCCTAACTAGCAAAACACTGGCATAAATGCTTATTTTTTTTGACTGTTATGAATAAATGCTGAATGTTCCTCCATCTCTTGCTGACTGTGGCATGATTCTAACAGAAACACGTGTGGTTGATCCCTTACCTGGGACAGAATCAACATTGTGAAACCCTGTGTCTGTCTTCTCATTACTGCTACAAATGTAACTGATGAAGTATAAAAACCTTTAACTAGTAGATTCCTTTTGCTTTGCTTTATATGAATAAAAATATTTAGTAAACATATTCATTAGCCCCTGACACCACAAGTCTGCTGACTCAGAGATCTGTCAGACCTTAAAACAGCTGCAGGATAAACTAATTCCTGGAGACAAACATTGCAGTACAGTACGTCAGGCACTGAAGGCTAAGAATTGAATGCTATGTATGTGGCAAAACCACCAAGATGATTATCCAAGCGTAAGATCACCTCAGCATAGCTTGCAATAGAAAGTAAGAAACAGTATTTTCTCATTAGCAAAGGAGATTTCTGAAGCTGCCAAAAGAGCAAGCACTGCATGTAGGGAATGACATTCAAATAGAACCACGACAGTAGTTACATCTGTATATGCAACCCAGAACTTCTCTATGCATTTGGCAGTGCTTTAGCTAAGGCTGGCAGAAGACAGCATGAAGTTATTTAATCTTCCCAAATAAATTTCACACTAGTGAGAATTTCTGTTATAATAATAGGCAATTTGCATATTGCCCAAACTCTATTCACTTCTTCCATAGCATTAGTCTCTGGTATTTCAGTTTGTTAGTCCTGGGAAAGGGTGTGAAGCAGCATGAAAAAAGCTAAGGGGAGGAAAAAAAAGACTGTTCTTTGTACTGTCCTCCCTGGGATTTCCTAAATTAATTACCTACAGAGCACAGTCAAACGATGCCAGTCCTGCTTCACAGCCCTCTCCCAAATTCCATACCCGTGTTAACAAACAAGCGGTTTTATCTCTGTCCTACCTCTCCAACTACTCTTAATTGTTTTGTTTCTCAGAACTAACATTTCATACTAACTTAAGAGGTTAAACTAAGTTATTTCCACACAATTCAAGATGATCTCTCAACTTCTTAATATTTAAATATGCAAAGGTAATTGTGAAGTTATAAACCACAGGAATTCTTTTAAGTTGTTAAAAAACACACACAAAAAAATACAGCAGTTACATACCAGTTGTTCCTGCAGGAAAACACACAGTACTTAGGAAAAGGTATCAGATGACATCAGTGTTAATAAGAAAATGTACTGCTCTTGGGATAGCCAAGTTTGTCCAGGTTGGGCTGACAGGCAAACTGAATCATGGGTGGTGGCCCACACAGGAGAATGAGTGTGTCACTGCCAGGGGGAGGGAGGTGGCTCTGAATCATCTCTGCAGTGATGAAGCCAGAACTGTACTTCCAATCTGAAACAGAGAGATTAAACTGTTAATTTGAATCTCTGAACAGTCTGAAGCCTTTTAAAACTGCCTGTGCTGTACTTACAAAGTAGCTGTAGAATCAGTGAAGTTAAGCCACTATCACCGTGCAAGCCAAAAGAGGGTTAAATCTCTCACTCAGCTCAAACCTGGTGGTTCCCCTTCCACAGGAACAAGAAGCATGTGGGTAACAAGGATCTCATTGATAAGACATGAAAGTTTCTTTTAAAAAAGAAATTAGCACGTAGGAATAAAAGGGAAGAGTAAACTAGCTTCTCCAGTGAAGAGAGGTCACGTAGGACAGTTGTGCAGGGAGAGACTGAGACCTGTGCCATCCAACATATGAAAAAATTCAAAAGTAGAAAAGAGATAAGTGATGAGGTGACAAAGTCTGATGATGACAAAAGTTCTGCTGTGTAAAGGGCTAAGAAAAAAATAGAGGAAAGAAATGCTGAATGATTTTAAGCAGTAATATTATTTAATGCATCTGCCAAAGCAAGCCAAGTAGGAAAAATAATCCTGCCTTCACATAAAAAAGTACATGCTTTAAGATCATTCATCAGGAGAAAGATATTTGGGTTATGAAAACAGCAGCAGTTAAAAGGCATGTAAAATGTTATGGAGTATCAGGAAAGGGAAAGTAAAAATTGAGTTTGCCTGCATCTTGATTGCCACTGTTCAGTGCTGAGCTGCTCAGCTTAAAAAGGGACACAGCAGAGCTGGAAAAGATTGTGAGAACAAGGATGAGCAAAGGTACATAATCACTGCTACGAGGGGAGACCAGCAGCTGTCGTGTACAAGAGAGGGGACAGCAGGCGCGACTGACAGATGTCTGTAAAACTAGTAATATGAAGACAGTCGATAGGCACCTAATTCATACTCTTTTCCAACACATGAATTAGGAGGCAAATGCAAACCAGAGGATGTCATTCTTCACAGAAAAGTGCTAATGCTGTGGAACCGCTATCAGACTGCCAAAAAGCTCAGGTGGGCTCCAAATGAGACATGCTAAGTTCTTACAGAAGTAGTTCACTGAGTGTTACTGTAGCTGCAGTTGGCTCAGAACTGAGAAATATTAAAGACTGGAAGAGTATCAAGGCATATTCTGGCCTTCTACTCATGGCTGTTGCTGACATCAGGCACAGAAATTCACTCTGACTCAAGTTTGGCTCTCATGTTTGTTAAGCAAAAGCTCAGACCACTTACATCAGCAAACATAGCTACCAAAGTTTCAGAAAAGATTCAGTAAATTCAACCTCTCCCTTCATTTCCAATTCAGTGCTACATCAGCCTACAGTAAATGCTTTTATCTGTACACACGGCTGCTCTGTTTGTTTTAACAGAATCTAATCTAGAGCTGCTGCAAAACAAAGATGTGCCTGCACTATTTACAGGTATCAAGCAATTTAATGCCAACAAAATGCTAACATAACCTGATTGGAGAAATAGCTCAAAAGAGGGCTTTAACTTTTACTGAAAAGTCCCCAAAACTGGCACCTCCCAGAATACATCAAAAGATTCATGGAATAACTTCTCCGACCTAAGAGGAGTTAATTTTAGTTCACTTTCTAAGACCGACCTGATGTAGATCACTATTCAAAAGAAGTGTTATGGTAAGACTTCTTTGTGAGGGGCATCTTTGTCATTCAGAAGCGTAAGACAGAAGGATTTGGTATTATACTAATGGCCTCTTGAACACAAATGAGACAATAACCAACAAACGCACTTCCAGTGTGTACCAACAACTTACCTTGTGGAGGTCTGTCCAGTGTATACCAAAGAGTGAACTGATCAGGATGCCTCTTAGCAATGTCTTCTAGCTCAGCTCTCAGTAATATATCTTTCTCTGTCTGCAAAATGAGATCGCAGTTTAGGTCCAACCCATCTCCAGGTGCCCGCTAAGGTGAGCTCATCTGGCATTCAACTGGGCAAAGGCAGTAATAACTCAAACCAAAACCAAGTGGGTTTTCTTTTTCCCCCATACATGATGGCTATTATCATTAAAGGCTTCTGTAAATTCAGATTAAGAACAACCTATGAGACTTAATAGCCACCTAAACACTGACTTAAAGACAGCAATTTTAACGACTTTTAAAAAGGCTAAAATCACAATTAGCTGACTTTGTTTCTGAGCCTGACAAATGTGGCCCTGTACATCAGCATGGTAAAGGTTAACTGCAGAAACAGACTAACCAAACAAAAACTTGGAATCAGCAAAGGAGTAAAATTAGTAGAGGGATCAGGATCTGTTCACAGTATTTATTCCCTAATATAAGAATTAGGGAGTACAAGTGAAACTATCAGGAGTGATCTTTAAAACAAATAAAAGAAGATCATAGGAACTGTGAGAGCACCACACAAGTATTTATGAGGAGTCTTATGGATAATTTTTTTATTCACTTTCTCTTTAAGTTGTTTTACTCGAAGACATTATATTAAGAGCTTAAATAATAACCATCTCCTGCTCCTCCCTATGCTGATCATTTTTAAATGTCTTATCTCAGATAAAATTTTCTCATAAATGGTTGGGGGAAATTCACGAACCCAAGGACACTCAAAGAGCATGAAACATGCAAAGCAGAATTTTCTCCAGGGGTCAATGTCTATCACTTCAGAAAGCTCAGAGGCCAGCAGAGAAGGCAGGCCACTAAAGAAGGACAAAGAGATGGGTCAGTACACTCACCTGATTAGCAAAAAGAAGGTAACATTTTGTGGAGTCCTTGGGATCACTTGTGATACGACGAATCAGTTGCAACATCGGAGTAATTCCTGTTAAAAACCAGAGTGGTTAAAAACTGGGTATGTCTTTCTGTGGCTGCAGTTTCAGTATTAAAGCTGCCTTCCCTCAGTCTTCAGCAGAAGCTTAGTTTGCACAGGGACAAATGCAGAGCTTGGGGGTTTCTACTATTACAAACAGTTTAAAAAACCCCACCCAACCAATCTAAGCCCACAATACTTCTATCTTGGCCTTTCCTCTTCAGCATTTTCTATCACATACAGCCATTTTGCCTCCAAGATATTCTCCTAAAGCATTTTTGGCCATTGAGACTGAAGCTCAGAGAGACAGTGACTTCTCTGAGGTCACACTGTAAATCAAGATTAAGACTCTGAAGTTCCTAGCTCCCAGGACTGAACTCAAACCAGTGGAAAGCCTCAGTGCTGCTAGGAAAAGAAATACAGGTGTAAGCACTCTGCTGCTGAAGTACCATATTTGATACTTCTCACACATACCCGTAAAGACGCCTTCGTTCTCTAGACATTTCACAGGATGTGAATAGTTTTACCTGTTCCTCCAGCTATCATCCCAAGATGCTTTGCAAACTTCTTCTCTGCTTCAGACTTCTTATGAGGCTTGATAAGAAAGGTGCCTAGAAGAAACGTTCAAAACCTATAGGTATAGTAACTCCAAAACAAACACGGATTGCTATATGCTAGCAATTAGGACAGATCTGGAGATGCTGAATGGACTCACCACAGCAGTGAGCACAAAGAGTAAAAACCTCTTTGTCCCTAAAATACTCCAATCTTTGAACAACTGATCTACTCCTTCCCTGCTGTGTAACACCATTCATAATAAACTCCAGGACTCTCACACAGAATCATAGAATGGTTTGGGTTGGAAAGGACCTTAAGATCATCTAATTCCAAACCCCCTGCCATGGGCAGGGATGCCTCACCCTACACCATGTCACCCAAAGCCCTGTTCCAGCCTGGCCTTGAACACTGCGAGGGATAAACCGTTCACCACCTCTGTGGGTAACCACCCTCACAGGAAAGAACTTTTTCCTTATACCTAACCTGAACTTCCCCTGTTTAAGTTCAAACCCATCACCCCTTGTCCTATTGCTACAGTTCCTGATGAAGAGTCCCACATCATGCCTAGAACACAACTTGGCAACTGTGAATGTTGGTGGTAGCTAAAGGTAATCACAGCCCCTATGACAGAGAAAGAGGTTTCTTAGGACATCTTCATCATCCTCACTTGCACCATGGACTTTGCCATTTGTGTGTCTATGCTCTCAATGGAGTTGTAATTAAACCAGCATCAAGCAAGAACCCCTGCGAAGATGAGCATTTTATTACTGTAATTCACTTCTAGTCACTGAAATCCCCATGACACCTGCAGTAAGCTGGGTGACTCCTGCTATCCTGTGAAGAGACCACCTTGGCCATTGCTGCTCTATACCTGGGTATACCATTGCTACCACGGAACTGTAATTGAATTAATCTCCAAGGACCAAGCCAAATGAAAAGCCCATGAAAAGCATTTTATACGAAAAGCACTTGACATATTCCAGTCTTAAGAGATAAGTAACTAGTAACAAGCTTTCTTAGCTACTACTTTTTATAGCAGCCAAAGCAGAGCAGAAATGAATGTTGGCAAAACATGCATCACTTGTTTCCTGAGGTGTAACAGATTCATCAGTATATTACTCATCATGAAAGGTCACGAGCCAGAGAAGTACTGAGCACTTATCCACCTGAAGTAAGAGTTAAATGCACAGCCCCTTTCAGTCAGCATCAGTGCAAAATCTTTCACTTGCATCTTAAAAGAGGATTACTTCTCTGAACTCATTTCCTCACAGTCAACAGGCTTAATCATGAGATGAAGCTGGCTCTCAGGTTATTCAGTTACAACACTGAGATGAGATTCTCAGCGAGCATTTTAGGCCATAGCCTCCCTTAGTTAAGAAGCATCTGGAACATCTCCCTCCATATGTAGAGCTGAGGTATTATTTCCGGTGCAGCCTTCTCAGTAGTATAACGCAATAGTGATTTCTTGACATGATACGGTCCTAGGAGTGAGATCAGCTGCTCCTCACACAAAGTAAACACAAAATTACCCCTTTCCCATCATATCAACTCTGATGGACTCTCGATCAAGCCCAGGAAAGGAAGATTGTCTCTTTTACACTTTTTTAAAAAGATCTGCTACAAAGTTATCAAGTTTCATAAAACTAAAAATAACCAGCACAAGTTCCTCCTGTTTGCTTTCCCACCTTCATGTCACAGTACCTGCCCCCTTATAGACAAGGAGCCCATTTGGCCCTCTGAAATCAATAATATCTCCAATCTTCATGTCATTGAGGTACTGGGACATCTTTCCGCCTTCTGGAAACTTGGGATGCACATTTTTGTGGTAGACCTGTAAAAACAGTAATTTGCATGATATCAGCCACTACCTTTCATGCAAACAGTATTACAAGACTGTAGAAACACAGTACTGCAGGTCTGAAATTTGGCACCTGAGAAGGAAACTGAGACAGTTCTTTGCTCTCAGTTACCTGTTGTGCCTTGCAACAGGAAGCAGCCAAAGTAAGTGAAATGCTCTGTTACAGCCACATGTCCCTACACTCTCTGCTAACAGCCAGGCTAATAGGAATAGTGGCAGCCAGATTATGTACTGGTGCCCTCACTTCACTACTGGAACCTTATGTTACTCCACTTTTGTAATCACTCCTGAAAATAGCAGCATTGCAGCATCTTCTCAAGACTTTCCCAGAGACCTGAGCCACGTAATAAGTTTTTCACCTTTCAAAGCATGTAAGTATTATGTAGTTAGTAACAATTCACCATACTTGAAGAACAGAGCACGCAAAATAGCCCAGGTTTTTGCCTAAGGACAAACTCTATCATAGAAAAGGATCAGAGAATCCAGAAGTCCTGGGGTCAAATCATCCTAAATTCCCAGCTTACATGATTTCCCTTGCTTCTGTGTCCTATTTTCTTAATCAATTAACACATTAGCAACAACTTTTGACACTTACAGAAGTATAATTACAATCTCTCTAGCATCACCAAAAATTGCAGTTCTTATTGATTTGTTTTCTACTTCCAGCTATTAGCAGCTAGTAGCAGCATAGGCATCTCGAGGGAGAACAATTTCTATTTATGCATTGCCAGTTAAAAGATAACTAGAGAGGTTCCTGCAGTACTGCCAAGGAAGTGATTCCCTTCTCCATCTACCCTACCTCTGCTGTCTCTCAGTGACATACAGCAGATACACAGGATACAACTTACTAGTCAAGGACTTTAGTCATAGGACAAGGGGCAATGGGTTTAAACTTAAACAGGGGAAGTTTAGATTGGATATGAGGAAGAAATTCTTTACTGTAAGGGTGGTGAGG
>JANRGW010029480.1:51130-62414 GCA_024733675.1 Psilopsiagon aymara
TTTACTGTAAGGGTGGTGAGGCACTGGAATGGGTTGCCCAGGGAAGCTGTGAATGCTCCATCCCTGGCAGTGTTCAAAGCCAGGCTGGACATAGCCTTGGGTGACATGGCTTAGTGGGATGTGTCCCTGCCCATGGCAGGAGGGTTTGAAATAGATGATCTTAAGGTCCTTTTCCAGCCTAACTATTCTATGGAAACAGACATCTTGGGTGCTTTCTGTGTCTGCTCATTAGTATAAAACACAATTATTGTGTTATGCCCTCTTCTTCATTTACCTGATTTCAGAAGTGCATTTCATATAGAGTTTAAACACACACAAAACCAAAGCTCAATGTGCTTTAGCCTCTCTAAGTGGAACAGATGCAGCAATACCTGCAACTATTCTTCAAGCTACTGAAACCAGTACTTTTAACATCAGCTGGGACTCTAGAGACAAACTTTATTTTACACTGTAAAATAGGGCTAGTGAAAGTCATAAAAACAAAAAAAATTGTCATGCTCAAAATATGTTTCAAATCTAAAGTCACACCGATTTCCTCTTCTTTCTCCACATCTTCATACACAGTTACAGCATCATAAGAGCAATCTTCACTCTCTTCCACTTCAAAAGACTGGTATGTCAGCTTTAAATAAAAAATAAAATAAATAAAATAAAATAAAAATTAAAAAGTGAACCTTGTTGTTAAATTCCCACAGGAAAAAAAAAAAACCAAAACACCAAAGATCTATAATGAGGGTTTGATTTCTGTGGCATTCTAGCGTCTCACAGGTTACATTTGCTAGAAGAACCCATCATGATAAAATTTTAAGCAGGAAATTCTATTTTACTGTAATCTAAAGGAGGAATTAAAACCTATCTGGCTTCTGGGATGCAAAGAAATTTCTCTAACTGCACCCAGCAGCATCATTCAAGCTTATGTTGCTTGATCTTGCTGTTCCTTGGCTAAACAATTTCTTCTGTACTTAATGATGCTCACTTCCATTCCATAGACACAAGAAAGGCTCATATTATACCTTGATTACATGGCTCTCTGGTGCACAAATAATCCATTGACAGCCTGCCATGTTGCTGTAGTGCTCTGGATAATGCATACTTTGTAACACTCCTTCTTCAAAAAGGACAGCTAAGGACTCACAGCCAGAATCTGGAAATCCAGGAAAACAAAAATGGAGGTACTCTGATTTCCTATTAAATCATTTACACACATACACAAAAGTAAACAAAAAAGAATAACAATCCTGTAGTGCTCTCAACACAGCTGAGAAACAGAACAGGACGAGGACAGCAAGCAGATCCATGTGTCTGAAGAAGCTGCAAAGAAAATTTGGAATCTCAATTTTCTAATAGGGCAGAAGAACAATTCAACCCATTACCATAGCATTCCCCTGTGGCTACATACAGTACATTGCAGGCACAGGTCCTTCTGTGGGGTTATAGAAGAACAGGACATGGGCATGCCGGAAGAACTCCTGCAACTTTCCTTGGCTGGAAAGTTCAGAGACAAAACACAGCAAGAAGACATGTCTTCCTGATGGGCCATGCAGTGGCAAGGCCCCTCAAGGAGGATTCCTCCCAACACTCTTCAAAGGAAAGAAACTACCTGGAAAAGCTACAGAAACAGGAACACCAGGTTTCTGTAAGCTGGATCATCCAGTCAGCAGATGGCCCTTGGGCCTGCTCCCTAGTGATGATGAACCCCTCTGCACAAAAAAAACTGAAAGCAGTCCTCCATGATGTGTATCTTAGCATTAGCTGCCTCCCTCAGGGCCCCTTTATGAAAGCAAGCTTGGGACTAGCAAAGCAGCTTTCATCTGCAAATTAGTAATTTGACTAATCTTTTAATTGATCTTTAAAACATTCTGGAATTAGGGAAGGAAATGAGATCTTATATGAAGTGGATGGAGATGAGGCAAAGTTAAAGGAGGGCTTCTCTCAACAGCATCTATTCTATCTCTTTCTGGCATCCCAGTTTCTGCACTGTATCGCATGGCAGCCTAACTACACTTCATTTGCTTATAACATCATCCACATAAAAATACCATAGAAGCTTCCTTTGATTAGGTCTTCTCCTGAAAGCTTTTTTCAGGTCACCACCCAAGAGCACAGAGAGGTATATTACCAGACTTAGACTTACCAGGAAGAATATCTGGTGTAATAGCTTTGTAGGTCATGGAAAAACCAGTTCCATAATCCTTGTTGTCAGAAACAAATTTCAGCCTTACACTACTGGAGCCAATCACAATAGGTAATGGAAGATCTCTTCCACAGAACTTCCCTGAAATATAGTGTTACAGCACAATAACTGCTTCAAGTCTTTAGTCACTTGAGAAACTTGAATGCACCACTTTTAGTTACAGCTTAAAATATATATAGCTAAAAAAACTCCACCTTAGCTATAAAAACTTTAGGCTGAAAAGGAAATTGCCTACTCATTCCTCTACATTCCCTATTAATCCACTAGCCCAATGAATGCGCGCTATTAAAAATCCTTGACACCAGAAAGTTGTGCACTGGCACAGTTCCCTACCAGGCATTTTCCATTCTTTTCTCCTCCCATGCTCTTTTATTTTAAGTCATATGTCACAATGCATTCATCATGAAAATGCAAGTAAGACATAATCAAATGCAATGTCCTCATTGAGTGTACTTGCTGTTAGAATGAAAGGCTACACTGACAGAGTATGTCAAAGAAGAAGGAGATAGCAACTCACCAACAAGCCTGCTGTCTTTTGAATAGACTGATAAAGAATCATAGTCACAAAATGTTTCTGGCTCTATATCAAAGTGGGAAAAATGAAGCAATATATAGTTCCCTTCTGGCACAAATAGAGTCCATACACACAATCTGGAACAACAAATTAGTTCCCATTTACAAAACTGCAACAAAAACCCCAACTACACAGGTACGGGGAACAGTTTCTGGGGAAAGACTGTGTTTTGTCTACTTACTGGTGGTTTTGATAGAACTGTTCGGGACTGCCAGGAAAATGTAATTCCCCTTCACTGTCAGGGAGTTTGCCATCCTGAATGCTACAAAATGCTGCATTGTAGAGTTAAAACAAAATAGAAGGGATCAGGTCCAACACAAACAAGCATCTATCCCACCAAAAAGCTCAAGCATCTAGAGAATAATGTTTCACTCAAGATTGCTCAGCTGTACCTTGTTTCTGCTACCATACTGATGCTGGGTCCTCTTTCTTCTCTTATTTGGAATTATGGTAAATCAGTTTTAAACCCCATAATTTGGGAGCAGAAATTAAGTACCGCCAATGTGCTATCGTATGTTACCGTAAAAATGGCAGCATTTGCTTTTTACCTCAAATAAACTATTTGTTAAATGAGGATTTCAGTATAAATATTTTTCAGGCAGGAAAAATGCATGACTCAGGACATATTCATTGCAGCCGTCTGTAGCCACGTCCTTAGCTATGTTACAGCAGGAGAATTTTGTAACAGTACGACATGGTACTAGAAACACTCGATTAGAAGAAGCAGTACAAGTATTTCTAGAAACACAATTAGTTACAAAAATTACCTCCTGTTGCCTTTCCTTCTTGCAAGGTAAGCAAGGCATTTATCAACAACTATGTATATGACAACAATTTAACAACTCATGCACTTTACAAGATTATCTTACCTGAAGTGTCCTAGAAAGACCACTAAACAATTTCAAAGACACAAACAACACTTAAATACCCAAATCTCACTGGCCACAGCAAGTCTATCTGAACTGACCATGTACCCAAGCTTGTTTATCATCTGAGAAACCTCACTCTAGATTACTAACATTAAAATTTTAAGATCTAGTTCACTAGAGTTGTTTCTTGCATCTTGTGTTTGTGAACTCAGAAGAAAAGTGTACAACAAGAACATAAACATTGCAGGATCAAAGTAAGGCTTTGGTTTTAAATTACATTACATTCAGGGTTAGATTTCATGTTTTATTGGAGTTGTTTAATTTTATTCAGAGAAATAGACAGCAGACAAGTAGATTCATCATAGACTGTGCAAAACTTCTAGTAATTTACCTCAAACTTTCTATTTAGATCTATTTTTTTTTTTTTTTATACAGAATGAACTCCACTGACTAGATTTCATACACCGCTTGAGATTCTGTCCTACATTTCTCCCATTCATTGGAGATGAAAATACAGCTTTATACATGGAGCTAGCAAAGGAGAATTCCTTTTTAAGTCACCAGTACATAACTACTACCCTACGTAAGTAATTTTTTTTATTTTACACAACCAGGATGGAAATAAGTAGATATTTAAAGTATACATTTTAAAGTGCTTTGATGATTCAAGCTTCTTCACATTTCTTCTTTCATAGATTATGTATCAGACTATTTTTGGAGGCCTTTTAATGCTCCAACACAGATAGAAGATAATGAAAACATACTGTACTCACCTGGAGAGCTTTTCATTTTCAGATCTAATAAAGGAGGGATAGGGAAGGGGGTGGAAAAAAGAAGAATAAATTACTGCAGTTCCACATTCACAACGTAGGTTTTATTTTTATCTGTGTGAAATGGTAATTTCATACAGCTAGCACTGCGGCAAATTCAAATGCTTCTTAGGGACACAGTGGCTACAATAAAGTAGGCTTAGAACTAAAACACAATTCAGGCAAGTTAAGGCAATACTGACTTGTAATAAACAATTCTGGAGTAGCCACTTCCAGAACTGATCATACATCAACAGGCCACTGCTCAGCCTGAGCAACAGACCTTTTAATGAAAATAGCCCAAACTGGAGGAAAGTGTGCATTCAGTTTCTTAATGGTCTTAGTGAAGTTCATCTCTGGAGAGACTGTCATTTATATCTCCAGCTCTGTAAGTTTGGAAGTGATGGATAATTTTCATGCTGCTCCCCTGCACAGAGGGCATATATGTAGCCTTTGGGCAAAGTAAGCAAAAGCACTCTGGAGAGCACAACTTTTCCCTATGTTGCCAGGGATGGAATTTCCAAAGCTTTCAACTTTCGGTGGTGAATTTCCACCTAAAACCAAAGCTAACTTCCTAGCTGAATAAAAGGACCATTCTTAAAGTTAAAATATATATTTATACACACACACAAACACACAGAATCCAAGTAGGAAGCAAAGGGTAAGAGAAACAAACATTTGCAACACTCAATTTGGTTATGACAACTGCCAATTAGCATCACATGCTTAAAGGCATTGTGAAAAGCTGCAGTGCTTTGCCAGGAGAAATAGAAAAGACCTAAGTGCTGTATCTTGAAAAGCATAAAATTAAATGAAATACTATGAGGCAGAAGAGTTGTCACAAGCACTGTGCAGACTTAATACCTGCACTCATGTTCTCTTGAATCCAGGAAAGCACAGCGCTGAGGTCTGTGAATATTCCTGGAGATCCCCTGTTATAATGTTTCTTCTTGTCATTACTTGCCCAGCCACGAGCACATCCCATGCCCCAGGAGATCACACCAGCGAGAGTCCAGGCACCATGCTTACGTCTACACAGAAGAGGGCCTCCCGAGTCTCCCTGTAAGGGAACAAGTCAAAATCCACAAACCACAAGTATGTGAATACTACTGAGCAAGCCTTAAAGCTTATTGGGTGGTCTTTTATGCCCGTATACTGGGATACATTTCAATAATGGGAACCTGTCATACATTTCATACAATCATTAAAATGGAATCATGTAAGTAAGTGCACTGGCCCATACAGAACCTCTGAAAGAATTCATAGATCAAAATATATACACTCCAAATATCACAATTTACAGTGTGTATATTCAGTTAGGCACATTGAGCCTTCAGCTTCTGAGGAAAAACTTCTAAGTACACAAGACCCTTTGTTCAGCTGACCTGGCAGGCATCTTTTCCTCCATCTGGAAACCCAGCACACATTATAGTGTCACTTTGGATGGGTTTATTTAAAGTTGATAATGCTCTTGAACACTCCTTTCTGTTTAGGATTGGTAGATTGACTTCATATAAGACCTGAGGGAGTACTCCATCTGAAATACAAAAAAGTTGTTAATAAGAAATGCTGAAAGGTGAAGGTAATGTCACAGCTAATACACAATAAAAATTACTTGGAAACTTGCTCCAAGACATATGGTCACAAGCATGTTTTGATAAACATCCAGTTTTGTGTACATAAGCAGTTTCACTTTGATAAATCTCAACACATTTCAAAATTGAAATGCAGGTCTATATATTGTAATGATTGATTTTGAGGTAATTCACAGGAAGGCATAAAAGCTAGCAGAGATTCCATTTTGAGATTACAATTCTCATGGCTAGCTGACGGCTTCTGGTCTGTCTATGACTTACAGGATCAAGCTCTTCGCTTCAGAAATAAAGACACTGAGAAACCCAAATGTCAAAGAACAGTGCTTACTCTCATTTAAACGGCCCCAGCCACAAGCAGTGCAGATATATCCTGCTTCGAACTTTTCACCTGGATCAGGAAGACATGCTGGCAAAACTGATGAACCTGCCACACATGGACATGAATTTTATTGATAAGTATTTGAAAGAACAACAACAAAAAGCATTCTTTCTCAGATAGGTTTTTTTTCTTTTTTTTTTAAGCTAGAAGTATTATTATTTTTCTGGCATCTGAAAAAAAATAATCTGGCATTTGACAATTTATCTGTGCCTCCACTTCTGTATTCTGGAATGAAAAGAAAGCCATGAGCACCACAAGCTTCAGCCCAGGCCTTGTCATTCAGCTTAAACCTATCTGCTATTAGAGCAACCTAATGAAGCAAGCTGGAGTCTTTGGAAGAGCAAAGTTTTGGGTGGACTCTTCTATGCACCTCAATGTTATGTAAAACTAGTGTACAGCTGAGAAATGGCTGGCTCCTGGAACAGGAAACAGAGAAGCAATGGCTAGACTCCTCTCCCCTTCCCCTTTAACCCCAGATGGACCGCTCTGTCACTACTGAAGATAATTCCATGTTCCTTTCCACAGCCTGAAGAAAGAGAAAGGGCAAACAGCCGAGTGGGCGTTAGTAAGGTACAGACAGTACTGCGGTACGCGCCGAGCTCTGGTCTGCTTTGACCAGCTTTGCTACTCACCAGAGGCAGAAATCTCTACCTACACCTTACATAAAAAATAAAGACACCTATTCAAATTTTAATCTCCTGCACACAAAGCACAACATCTTTTTCATCAAGGGAGTATCAAGTCTGAATACGACTACTTAATTCAACTGATAAATTTCTCTGACTTACCTCTCCTCTGGTATTTTAAATACTTCTGTTGCAAAATACTCTGGAAATGGTATAACCTGACAGCTGTGAAATGGGCTTAAACTGAGTTTTAAGACTTTTCACAGCACCTGGGAGAAGCAAAGGCCTTACACCTCCCCACTGAGAAAGACCATAGATAATCATAGCCTTACTGAAGTTGAAGGCTCCATCCAGTTTCAGAAGGGCAATGTCATAATTCATAGGCCTTCTGGGGTCAAAGTTTGGATGCCTAATGACATATTTAACAGAGAGTATCTGCTCGCTATTTTCCCTGATCCTCAAATCATGCTCTCCTGCAGTGACGTCCAAATACTGGAGGATGTTCCTATAGAATAGAAAAATAAAAATTCAGCTACAGAATCTTCAAAAATGAAAGGAAAAAATAGTATTTTTAAACAGAGAAGATATTACTACTAATATCCAATCCCTCTCATCTTCAGATGTTAGAACACAATACATACCGTCAGCAAGAGCTGAGTATGCCCTGCAGTAGAAATCAAGAAATTAAGAGGAAAGAGATGAAAAATCTCATTTAGCTATACTCCTGACTGTGCTTTGGTGGCCCACTGAGGAACCAGGCCCTCTTACTGTGCTTAAAAATGTTCAGTCACACTGCTTTTCACAGGAGGACAGAAGATTTGGACATAAAAAAAAAAAATACAAAAAAAAATAAGACCGCTTCTCAAGCATTTTCAGTTTATACCTTAAAAACATAGTGAATCCTGCTTTAGTGCCAGATCAGATGTGCAGCAAGTTAACACAAAACCAAACATTACAGATTTGTTGTTCTGCTTCAAATTTATTCCCCACACTTGAAGAATCACTTCTGGGTCAGGAAGCTTTATGCTGATTTAAATACTGCCTGTCCTTCTGTGGTTAAAATGAGGCTTTGCAGGTTTTGGCTAATTTGAGGAAGATGTAATCACACACAGTGCCAGATACAGCTCAAATATACAATTGTAGGTGAATATTAGAATGGAGATTCAGTATTAACTATATGGGAATTAGAGCCTCAGTGAAGCCACCACAGCATCAGAATTGAAACCTGCAGCAGAACATTCACAGACATCTTGGTTTTGTTAATTTGTTTTTTATCAGCACTAAGGCTGAAATCATCAGCATGCAAGAGATCAGTACTATATCCATTCACCACTTAATTGCATGTGCACATACTCAGCCAGTTTTTACTGCTAAAGGAAAAAATTTGGTCACCAGGTTAATTATAGTTGGGTACAGATTTTTACCCACACTCCCAAAATCAGTCTCCACCAACCCCTGTAAGTTTATTTTACTCTCAATTTCTGAGATATTCAAAGGCATTGTTATTTCTCCCTTTCCATTAAAGCATGGAAAATATTGGTTAAAAATAAAAAGGTACGGCCTATAAGTCATCGCCACAAAAAGATGCCCCAGTGTACACACACACACTTTTCAAATCTATGCTTTTCTGCTCCCGCAGCCTGCTCCTGAAATATCACATTCATACCTGTCTAAGACACAGTGAGCTGCCGTGACCACCCACTGAGCAGAAACAATGGTACCTCCACAGAAATGCTTCTGCCTCCGTTTCAAGGAAACCTGCATCATATAAAGAGGCATGTCAAGTAAAGGAAAATCTTTTTATCTACTCTGATTGCCTGTGAGGAAGAAAGGAGAGACTAAATGCAGGTACTCTCTGAAGATTCACACGGCTGAAGTACACACTGCATTTCAAGCAAACACATTTCCACAGCATTCTTACAGTTCTTGAATCTAAGAGTTCCCAATTCTTGCTGTTCTTCCCTCAGCTGTGACTTGGTGCCTGGTTAGGTGCTTTATTTTTGAATAGTTTCACCCGTGCCTCTTTAAAATAGATTCACAGCTGCTCTGTCAGAAATAATGCTAAACAGAATAAAAGATTATAAGCTGTTGGGGAGCAAGACAGGTTCCACGTCCTCTTCACCTGCTTCACTGCTTTTCATAAAAGCAGGGTGGAGCTCAACAATACACCACAACTGTCAGTAAGCACAAAGTATTTGTTTTCCTCTTTGTAATTTCTATGAAAAGCCAGGACTTAGTTCTGAAGATAAAAGACACATTTGCTTGTGCAAACCTGCCATGGATGCGAGCCTTGTTTTGCTTGGTTTCCCCCGACAATCCGAGTGAAAAGGTTAAGGTAACTCCATGGTTTTGTCTCTTGAACTTTCTGCCCACATTTGGGATCTGAGGAGTGAAAGGGGAAAAATAAGGAAGGATTCAGTCTGGGTTTAAGTTTTTCTACTCTTTCGGTAACACAGAATTGGAAGGCATGGCCTGGCGCAGAGGTTAGTCTCTCTGCCACGACAGGAACCACATCTTGTAATTCCTAATACAAGCTGCAAAAATTTAGGCTAAACTGGGCTAGGAAAAATGCAATGTACTTTATTTTGTGGAAGTTCACCAAATGAGCACTTTTTTGGATCAACTGTATCACAAATACAAATTTTGCCTTCCATGAGTGAATGTGTGTGAGTGTGTACATGTATTTTAATATTCTCATTAGGTCCATGCTTACTTGAGCTCTCTGAATGTCAACCTTCTCTTCAAAGCAAATTTTGGAATTATTTGGGGACTAAATCACCATTTCATTATTGCTTTAGAAATGCCTTCATACCCAGCACTTATATAATTAGAATACTTCGGTTAGACAAACAGGGTCAAAATGCACAACATACAAACCCGGATGGCCAATGACAGTGGCTTAATTTCTTAGAACATCTATTACTGTGCCAAGTTTATTTCTTCTTAACTCATCATTATCATCATCTACTATGGTTAAGTGGAGCTGATAATATTTATGTGTTTGGTAAGAAGTATATTTATAGAAACAAAAATCAGTAGTACTGATAATTGGATAAGTACTGATTTGGTAGCATTTTCAGAAAAAGAAGCAAAGCAGCCCATCGTATCAGAGGGATTCTGTGTAGCGCACTTCCCAAACTCAACAGTGGGCACAACTGATACATTTTTTTTCCCTGTATGAAAACTCATTGAATTCAAACATACCTCAAACATGTTAGTACAAATTCTCTTCAATGCTAAACTGAGAAAAATTTAGCATCCATAAAATTGGAATATGTTATTGTTTTCTCAGATAAGTGGCTGCATTCAAAGGACAGATGATCAATGGCTGTATGCACTGCCTAGAAAACATGGAAACCTGCAAACTGTAAAATGCAGCTTACAACACCTAGAAAAAGGGGTTTGCAATTATCTTCAGGATTAGCATGGCTGATGGAAGCGATTACAGTGTCACAATAATGCTGACACAATGCTACTTACCCCAGCGTTTGAATCAAGAGGGCTTTATATAGAAATGTTCCAGTTGATCTGTCTGATTCTTTTCGTTCTTTCCTAATTCTCACTGCACCCACCTTTCTCCACATGTGCAAAGATACAGTGAGGAAAGGGGGAAAACGCAGAGACAAAATTTTAAAAACTCAGATCTAGCTTTTACCAAAAGGAGTTGGTACTGGTGCCAGTTAATATTTATAGTAATATTATACCAAATTTATATTATGTATATTTTGACAAACTCTAAATTGTTCCATGCCCTGGCATTTGTAAGCCAAAGAGATTCCCAGCTGCTGTAGAGACTGCTTCAGGACAGATGTCATCCGATGAGAGATTTCTATACAAACTGCATCACATCTGTCTACATGGCAGGACACGGAACCCAGTGAATACAGCTCTACAGAATACTATGCTTTGTATTGATTACATGGGCAACTTGTTATGATGACTTAGATACCACACCTGTTTTGACAGCCAAAATAGAGGTTTTACAGTGAAAATTTATTTGCAGCACTTTGGAAATTAGACTGTAGATTTCCTTTTTCACTACTGCATATTTAAAACAGAAGCAAAAAGGTTATGCAAACAGCCAAATCTGATTTCCATAACAGTTTGCCATAAATCAGTAAATCTTCATGAAGAAAATGAGAACAATTGCAATCATTAACTGTTCCAGAAAAAAAAACCTAACCAAAAAAACCCAACCCCCCCCCCCCCCAAAAAAAACCACTCTGGATTCTAAGATG
>JANRGW010029482.1:0-19517 GCA_024733675.1 Psilopsiagon aymara
AAGAGAGAAAGAAAGAAAGAAAGAAAGAAAGAAAGAAAGAAAGAAAGAAAGAAAGAAAGAAAGAAAGAAAGAAAGAAGGAAGAGAAGGAAAGAAAAGAAAAAGAAGGAAAGAAAAAAAAAAGAGAGAAAAACAAAGAAAAAGGGAGAAAAAATGAGAAAGAAAAAAAAAAAAAGAAAGAAAGAAGGGGCAGCCTGACCAGCATTTAACAAAAGCAGCAACCCATTTCTTTAGTTTGTTTCCTCCACCAAACAGTCTGGTTTTGATATCACACTATGGTCATTAATCTTTCCAGTTACTTCCTATTAGAAATCACTTGTTGAGTATACTTTGTCGCTGAAGATCTGGGCTATCTAAATTTTAAACTAAAATAGTTTGTCTTTGGGGGTTATTTTCTGTATAATCCAGTAGCAGAATAAGTAGTCCATCCGCAGGTTGATGAGTGCCTTCTTACAGAAGCATATCCTCTGATTTGTAAAATAAGTAATTGCCAAAAATGCAAATTATTCATATTTGAGAAACATACTTAAAGTTTTAAAGGGACAATACCTTTAGTGTTTTATAGGGACAATACCCGTAACATATATCTATTCTTCACAACAACAAAAAAACTCCAAGTAATTATTAGAAATAATCCACAAACCTCATAAAATTATTGATCATTCATCTTATAACTGCTTATCTAAGCAAAACTCATGATGAGTACAGTTTTTATCTCCAACTTAGTAAGTATATGCTATATACATAGCTACTGAATGCAACCGAACTGTATCATTCGTATATCTTACGGAATGTTAACATTTTTTATATGTATAAATGGCAACAATATATTTTTCTTTTTTTTCTTGTTTTCAGTCATATGAATTTTCTGCATCTGGAAGGTTCTTAATATACAAAACCTTAAGTCAAATTTCTGGGTCACACTGAAAAACTCACATTAAAGGAGTGGGTGCGTGCTTAGTGAGGCCTGCTGGAAATTGGTACTTGTTTGTAGACTGAAACTTTGCAGAATTTACCCATAGTGTTGTTGCTGCAGATATTCTCGGAAATAAGGATTTTGTTCTAAATTCTAAAAAGTTCAATTGCTGTGACTTTTCTTCTGCTGGACTGTTATATTTGCAAGCTCTTTGGACTTCTTGGTTGTAATCTTAAATCTCTTCAAGTGCATTCTGGGGTCACCACCACTGTGGTTTACTACTCTTCAAATTTGTCTTATTTATCCAATCTCACAGTTTGCAGAAGATGATTATATTAACATTACATTCCATGCCCTGATGTGACTTGTTACCATTTTGCCTTTTGGGCAAATAAAGCAAAGGAAGGGACTGTGTTTTCCTCTTAACTAAGCATAGTCCTCATGCTTTTCTGACCAATCATGCTGTCATAGCAGTTGCCCACAGTACAGGATATCAAAGTCCAGTTATTGACTGAATTGCAGAATACTTATATGATCTCATATCAGGCATTAGTATAGTAAAGCTTAGGCAACTGGGTGTGATCTGAAACAGTAAAGAAGCAGAAATTCCTTCGCAAGTAAGAATACGTATTCCTGGGTTCTTATGTTTTGCTTAATTCAGGAGAGGCAAAGGATATCTCAATATATGCATGTAAATCATCTAAACCAATGCTTTGTGTATTACTTTTATGATTATGCAGTTACTCTAATTAATGTTAATCAATATAATAAAAATAGATATTAATATGAAAATTTGGTTTTAAGGAGATTCATGCAGCATGCATACACCTTTTTAACACATTCTAAAGTACTGTTCCATGTAGAATTTTGTCCACAGATTATAAATCTTTTGCTGACAAATCCTGTACTACTCAGCCGCAAGAAAATTCATGAGACATGAGAGTTACACATTTGTTTCAAAGGAAGAATATCTCACGTCATTGAGAGAGAGAGAGTGTGAAGACAAGCGTCCATCAGCAAAGACTAATATTAGCAACTGAAAGATATACTAATCAAAACATCTACATAAGTACAATAGTGGCATAACATTTAAAAAAAAAACCAGTAGCCCAAGGGTAGGCCACAGAATTATGGTCACTAAATGAAGAAATCCTTTTTGGCTGCCAGGCACTCTTATAAGGTGCTTTGGTTACTACTTTTGGTCAGGCAAGAATAAATCTTTCACTTGTTAATGCAACACCTGTCGCAGTGCAAGGTTCAGCTCCAAATTACAGACACACCTTTCTAACAGTTTTAATAGCAAGAGAAGTGGGAAAAGGAATAAAGTCATCTTTTAGGAAAATTAATTACAGCATTTTAACCAGGAAAATAAGGACAGGACTGAATGGCCATCAGAAGAAAAGATTTTTGCTGTTTATAAAATAGTACATAATTACATTTTTTTTGTTATAATCTTTTGAAAAAACCAAGAAAAATACTTCTATCACAAAAAAAAATCAACACCAATTAATGCAATTAGTGCTTTTGATTATATTGGAACTTTGTTTATCTATGATTATGAATATCAGAAAGTTAAAATCTCTATTCCAGTTAGAATGATAAATTCCTTTGAAAGCCTGTATAGAAATACCTTGAATTTCATTTTAGTTCACTTGTCAAAAGCAAAGAGAATGTTGCCATTCTTGTACTTTTAGGATGTGAGGTGACACATCTGACAAGCAGAAATAGATTGGAAGTAAGTCCATTAATATCTAAAATCATTTTGCAAGTGATCATTTTTAATATACACGAGGGAGTTACACCTACACATCCAGGGAAGAATATGCTTGCTTTGAATGAGGCTCATGTCCCACCCCACTGCATACAATTAAGTTCTTTTTGTTTAAATAATTTCTCTTCTAATCTTTTTCTTCATGCCTGAGATATTTTAAAGCTCAGTCTTTTGACCGACACCATTTGTGCTTGTAAAAAAGCTATGTTCAAAAATCTCTGATACTGAGTTTGCAGTAGCACAGACTAGTAGTTTATTTCCTGTCCCCAAAATGATGAATTCGCAACAAAAATCTTGATTTTTCTAGTGGAGAAAATCCTGTTCCGTTTGTGCCTCACCTGATATACAACTTTGAGCAAGTCACTTCATGCTTTTCCATTCTATTGAGACCATAAAATTTTGGGGAAAGAGATTTTGAGTTTTACCACAAGGGCATACCCAAAAGTGCTCCAATTACAACTGCGGCTTAGTTCCAACATGACATTTTGTAATTACAAAAATTTCTAACAATATCCCAAATAAAAATAATCTGAATAAACGCTGATCCCAAAAGGAAGAAAATCACCCACCTTTAGAGGCCCATAGCTTTGCAGTAGTAGTGAACACATACTAACTCCTTCTGTCTCACGATAACAAGAAAAAAGAAAGGGATGGAATTTGCCCCATCCGTTTAACAGAGATGTGAACAGCAACCTGGACCCACACAAAATTACTGTGCCTCTATATAGGACAGGTCTCTTTGCCATATAAAATACTATAGCTAAGAATTCATTAATCTTCTACGTTCTTCATTTTAAATGGTCTTTGTATTGATTTTTATTACTGTTGGAAAAGACCCATTTATAGAGCAGCAGGTTAAAGAAAGAAGAATGTGGTGTGAAAAAGACTATTAAATGGAAGAAAATACCCTGAACTGTCTTTTGCTATTCCAGTAAAAATGACAGCATTGTCTCCCCGGAAGTTCTCGCCTAGCTCCCTTATGAAACTGTTTGTGCTAACTTTTCTAGCTGACCTTGGAAATTTACTATGTGCATTAATGGGTTCCTGTGCAAAGAAATTACTCCCAAAGGCTTCACTTTCTGACTCTTCTATGCCTTATCTTTGTTGCCCTTTTATTTCCTTTTCTCCTGTCCAAAAGGCTTTTATGTCCCCTTGTTAACCTTTTCTTTCAATTTAAAATCTGCTGTGAATTAAATGTAGGTTAAAAAAAATAAATTAATGCAGCAATGACAATTACTGAGGAAAAGGAAATGCCAGAATTTTCTGTCTGAGAAATCTTTGGTTAACCTTTTAGCACACATCCATTGTAGTGCAGTCCTTAGTTTCATTATCACATTCTAATTTTTCCTTGAGAAACGTGAACATTTACTGTGCAGCACTCACAATCCTCAGTAAAAGAAAACCTGTCCAGTATTTTGGTTTAGCCTCATTGCTTATGTGTAATCCTAAGAAACACTTTCACTGCTCAAATTCTACTTGTGAGACAGCTTTTAAAATTAAGATTATTGAGGTTGGAAGAGATGTTTGGAGGTCATCTGGTCCAGCCACCCCGCTTGAGCAGGGTAATCTAGAACCAGTTGTCTAGGGCTGTGTCCAGATGGCTTCAGAATATCTCTATAGACTTCACAACTGCACTTAGGAAAGTGTTCTCCTGGTCAGTCACTCTCAGAAGAAAAATGTGTTTCCTGCTGTTCAGAGGGAGTCTCCTGTGCTTCAGTTTATGACTGTTGCCTCTTGTTCTGTTCCTTGGGCACCACTGAAAAAGCCTGACTTTGTCTTCTTTGCATCCTCTCTTCAGGTGTTTACATACATGAATGAGATCTGCTCTGACCCTTCCCTTCTTCAGCCTGAACAGTCCCAGGTCTCTCAGTCTTTCCTCACAGGAAAGGTTCTCCATTTTCTTAATTCTCTTTGTGGACCTTTGCTGGAGTGTCTCTGGTATGTCCAGGTCTCTTTTGTGCTGAGAAGACCAGAACTGGATGCAACAAACTTCATCACACTTGCAGTGTATGAGTCTTCACGCAGGCAATGAAAGAATGTATGCAACATTTTTATGAATAGCTGCTTAAAATTCAGTTCTATTAGGTAGGGCCGCAGTGAGGATTTAAAGATGGAAGAAAGTACATAACAAATTTCATAACTCTTGAAATAATTTGCAACCAACTAACCAGCGCTATTCCAGTGTTATTAATTACTATCTTCCAGGATGCAAGATTTGATTTCAAAGAACAGAGAAGGAACCTGTCAAAATAACAGTCTGAGGAAGGCCATGTTGTGGTCTGCAAGGCCGAATAGTTAAACGTAATCATTACTTTCAGTAATAATTTAAAAGATGGAATAAAAGAACACAGAGAGATAGGTGATTTGCTGGACAATATTAGAATTCAGAAAATCTCAGCTGATTGGAGAAATGTAAAATATATACAATATAAGACAAAGGCAAGATACTACAGTTGGAAAGTCAAATACATGCACAAAAAATGAGAAGAAATAACTCTTCAACACTATCTGAGGAAAGATTCTGAAAGGCATAGCAAATCAGAAGACTCATGTTGACCTACACTGTTAAGCCACTTCAAAAAAAAAAAAAAATTAGATTCTTAACACAATCATTAAAGTAGAAGTGGTTAGTTAGTGCTGTGTAATCATCTTCTGTAACACCCTATTTTTATTAAGCACATTTTAAGAAGGTTGCATTTGAAAAGGGGTACAAAAAACAATGGCAATAATAAAACATCAGAATGATGAATGACAATATATTGCAGAATTCTAAAGAGTGGAAGAGTAATTCATTAAATGCCACTTTTGCCTTTCTTTTGATAGAGCTATATTTAATGAAAATAATTATAATTCTTCTATAAATTCCTGGAGTCTTAGCCTGCTGTGTGTATTAGGGTAATGGGAAAAACATTGGCATCTATGAAAAATGGTTGGTACTGAAAAAAAATCTTTTAGACAGGATCAAGAATCCAACCCAAAGATTGCATTTTTAGGAAAGTTGTGAGCTTTAAAAGGGAGCTTTAATGAAAATTGAAATATAGCAGATGTTACTAGATAACTGCCAAAATAAAGTATTTTATATATATCAGAATGTACTTTATGTTTTTAACTGCTCTTAAACTTTCTTCCAAAGAATTTTAATAACCTAATTTAATTTAATTAAATTTGAAAAGGTCCATGTGAAAATAGTCATATTTTTCTCCCAAATCCTGTTTCCTAGCAAGTGTTTTCAGTGTACAATGCATTCACTCTCACATATATAAAACTAAACTTGTTAGAATTGCGAGACTCTAAACTTTGCCTCATTTTCAATTGAGTGAAATTCTACTTTCATCCAAAACCAAGTGTTTCTTTTAACATACCAAAATAGCTCTCCTTTTAAGCTTTGTCAGTGCCTATTACAGATTATGTTTTTATTTGACAGCAAATCAAAATTTTCCTAGATTTTGAGACATGGCTTTTCTGTATCAGTTACCTATTGAGAAAAACTTCTTGTGATTTCACAAAGGTCGTCTTTTACCAAACTCAACCTTCAAAGTAATGTGCTTTCCTATTGATAACAGGCATCCCAAAAAGAAATCCATATGGTTCAAACAGACAGGGCCATCCCAGAGCCAAGGGTTACACCCCGCACACACAGCCACCAAGTGACACTGGCTACATCATTCCTCCTTTGAAAATGCAATGCCATAGAAAGAGAAATGCTGCATAAAATTCAGCCAGTTACCCTTGTACATTATGAGAAACTGAGACAAAAATTAGAAAGTAACTACCACCTCCTGTGATGAAAAAATACATTTTGACATTTTAAGAATTAAAAGTTTTTAACTGTTTCTTTGAATCAAACGTCTAGCAGTTTTAAGAGAAGGGGTGAAATGAAGTGGTGGTTACATATTAGAAGTTATTAACATCGAAAATACCCAATATTTTACTGGAAAACAATGCATTTGACCTTGTAGGAATAAAATGTATCTGCCATTCTCAAAATATTTTTCCTACAAATTGCCTTCAAGGAAAAATGTGAAATGTTCTGGTTGTTTTCTTCTGGAAAAAAAAAGCAGCTTTTCAACATTTCCTAATCACTAGTGAAATAGAAAGGTCTAGAAATTCTAGAAAATTAGTTGGTACTGAAAAAATTGTGGAAAGTGACAACAGTGTAACATAAATATCTTGTTTGTCATCGGCTATCATCACAGTAGTGTTAGAGAATCTTGGTTTTGTACTAGTGAGCATCCCTTAAACCACAAGAAGCAAAGAAATTTTGAAAAACAAGCAACGAATGAGATGTCAAAACTATATGCGATTTGCACACACACTTATAGAGAATTTGCAGCAGATCTGAAAACTTTTACCCAGTTACAACATTGTGCAGAAATTTGTGATTAAGGCTGGCAGGAGTAAATGTAAACAGTGCAAGGTCAAATCAAATAACTTCCAAAAAAAACAGAAAAAAATTATTCATGTTCTTTCCTAAATAAATTTTCAAGTATTACCTGAAAAAAACACAACTCTGCAGCCTGATCCGGGGACCAATTGAAATAAATCTCTTTATTTCATTAGAGTTTGAATCTATTAGGAAACCAAGAGAGAAGGGAATGAAGATTCCGTTCTCTGTTGATATCAGGAAAGTCACCTATCTATGGGAAATTTTGCTGCTGATTTTCTGTGCACTAAGGGCTTCACATATATTGAGTATTAGCTTGGACTGGTAGCTGCTGCAAAGCATTAGATTTGCCAGCTGAGTATATAGCCCATTATATGTCAGAATCTGATGGGCTTTCTAGAACAAATATGTGACAACCCTTCCAACCCAAGCCATCCTCTGATCCTATGACATACAAATACTATCATGGTAGGGACTTCCACCTATTTCATTTGTTGAGCTTCAATAGTTAAAGAGAATTAGTATGGAAATGACCTCTATTACAAGCTGCAATGTATGCATAAACCAATGTAATATGTATTTATATATCATTACGTGTAAGATGCAGAAAGGGAAAGCCTTTCACATTATTTTTTTTATTTTATGATCTTTTAAGCTTTAAAGCCAAAGCACAGTTTCTTTGTTGACTATTTAAAAGTTTTTGAAAAATAAATGCATTCACGATCTGTAAGAATTAGAGCCCAATTAATCAACAATTTTGAGATTTTCACTAAATTCGTACATGCATACACTGAATTACAGACATTTAGATTCATACTAAATGGCTAGAAAATAGTCAGCAGCATAATAGAATTTCCTTAAAAGAAACCTTCCCAGTAGGAAAGTTCTCCTTGGCAGGAAGTTGGGGCTTACAACCTAGTTATCCCCCAGAAATGTACCCTTTACTTTTTTCGTGCTGCAACACTTTAGCAAAGAGATAATATTGTATATAGCTGAGTTTGGTTACAGCTCCAGGCCTGGAAGTTTTATTTTAAATATCAATTCCCAAAGCTAAACATTTTGATAAGCATTTAGCTACAAATCTTCCATTAAAACAAATCGACTAAAATGGCCTGAAAACCTCAATCTTATTTCTGTAGACAGCTCTGCTTACTTTCTTCTTTTACCTTTAGTCTATTTGGGTTCTAAAATGGTGTTAGATGAACAGAAAGCAAACCCTCTCCTAAGGGTTTCATGCCAAAAATGGGATATAGGCAGAATCTTGTTATGTGAATCTAACTTTACAATCTAAAAGAAGCCCTTTAAGTACTGACAAACCCAAAAGCACTGCAGGCTGTCACTGACCAGCATGCTGACACTAGTTTCTCAGACAGTAACATATCTGCCCCTGCACATACACTGGAGATCCCCAAACCCTACAGATCAGAGGAGGGAAGAGCCTGGCATATATAGAGCATGGTAAAGGTGCGAAAGCTACATGCTCCTTCCTCGAAACCTGCTGAAACAATCAAAAGTCCAGAACATGTTTCCAGAGCTGATTAAGACTCTAAGCCAAAAGATCCAACCACGTAAGTTGTATCATGTTAAACTTTATGAATTAATTTCTAAAAACCTGAATTTTAATCCTATGGATTTTAAAATAGTATGACATTTTTCAGGTTGTGGCCCATCTTCTGTTGGCTGGGTTTCTTGTCCTCCAGTAAACGCAGAACCCACAACTAATTAACAAGTAGTAAAAATCATGCTCTTCACTACCCTCATAGTGATAGAAAAATGATTTAGCAGAACATACTCTTCTATTCCACAATTTCAGGTGCATAATAGTTTGCTCACATGAGTATTTTGTGGGAGACACAGCTACACCTGATGTGATCCCACAGAGAACACTGAAATCAGATGTCCAGACCTGTTACACAAAAAAGCAAAAAAAAAAAAAAATATAGCATTTTCAATTGTTACAACAGATTTTAATGAAATCTTTCTTTTTTTTTTAATGGTTGACATTCAGTGGGTGTGGAAATTTTCCAATTTTTCTTCCTAGGGTTTAGAGGAAAAACTTAAATGTCAAGTATCTCTGGAGGAGGGATTTCGGAATTTCAAGCAACTCTTATAGTTATCTGATAGCCATATATAAGGAATTCAAAATAGAGAAAGCTATTTCAGCTTTCTTGGCTTTGTAATATTGCAGTGCCCTGTCACTACCCACTAGCAGCAGTCTTTCTAAGTTGTGAAATTAAAAAATGGATCAGTTTTGACAATTCATTCCTAATTACCATTTCTGATATAAAGATTAAAAATCATTTCTGTTCTTAGCCATTTATTTTGTCCAGTAGGAAAATCTTTCATGGCAATTGTTTACAGTCTAGAGTCTGTAAATTCAGAATCTGAGTTTAGCATTGTTTGGATTCTGTAGACACAAAACAGTTATGTTAGTCTTTATTTTCCAAACATTTCTCGAAAAATTGAAACAATTCATTGTTTTTAGGTTAAGATGGATAGGTATTTAAGATAGGCATGGATTTAAAGTATGTATGGATTTTTGCTAGGAAGAAATACTTTATTATAGTCAGTGAGTAAATTCTGTGAAATTGTTATGCTATTCAAGGAATAAATTACTGTGTAGATTCATTTTAAAGAAAGGTTCTTTTTTGAAACAGGATTAACGAATTCCATGTAACAAAATCCTAGGTCTGTATCTCATCATTCAGAAGCAGGAAGTTTTAGACATAAAGTTTCTCACATTAATGTATACTACAAAGACATTAATATACTGTAATATCTCACAAACCCAAAATTATAGTAAAATATCTATTTAACTCTTCTTATAGTAAAATGCCTAGTTAATGTTCAATTTCTATACATTTATGTTTAATTAGATGGGTTCACCTGCAAGTGACCTTGGAAAATGGAATATATATGTATGTATATATCTTCCCTGTTAGATGACTCATTAGTGTTGTGGATGCTAGCACATTTTAACTTACTAAGACTGGGCCACTTTAAGTTGTATTACCAAAGTACATGTGTGATTCTTAGTGACTCGCAGAGATTTACCATTGTATCATAAGAGCTGATAAGAGTTAACAATATCTGTAACCTGACAGAAAGATATCTAATGCTTATTTATACTGGACATGGTAATTGCAAAGGAAGGGAAGGGAGACAATACTAAGAGGGTGGAGTAAATGATCTTGCCTTTCCCCACATTCTGCAATGTCTCAGTGTCACAAAGAATGGAGGAAGAAATCTTTATGGGAAAATGGAAACTAGAAGCTGAAATTCCAATAACCTTGGTGAGGATAAACAAACAGATTATTCACAAGAAACTGCCATCCAGATTTGTGCTCTTCTGTCTGGCTTCGTTTGGTTCTGCAAGACATCCACTGATGTCACGAGCTGACGCCTCAGATATGTGATGTTCAGGGGTGTCTCTGCTCTTTGCCTGGAGAAGTTGCTTTTAAAAGCAGTGGATATAAAAGTGTGGGCAGCAAACAGCTGAGAGATATGATATAGGGCCAAACTGCATCATTGAAGATGTGTTGTGTGTGGTTAGTGAGAAGAGTCATATTTTTTCTTCGAAAAAAGAATGTGTATCTCAGAAGAATTTGCTTCCCATCCTGAAGTCTATGTGAGGGAGTGGATTGGTATGAAGTCCTGGCTTCAAAAAAGTGATCAATATAAAATTTCCCAGACTTAAGTTACCAGGGTTAAAATGCACACACATAAGCTTAGATTCCTGAGTTTAGTTATCCTTCACTGGCACAGAGGGATTGCTTGCATTTCATTCTTAGACCTGTGCGTTTCTCAGTTCTCATCTTCTCAATGTTCCTGAGTCTTAAGACCTTCATATAATTAGTTTGATTTGTCATATAGTCTCAGGGAAAGAAACAATCTTCCCCCTCACACAAAGAATCTACAGGTGGCATAAGCATCTTGTTGAGTTTATCCCAGTGTATAAATACCTTGCACAAATGTCCCCTATTTTACAGAAATGGCCTTTCAATCACAGAGTGCACATGGGAAGCCGTGCAGTAAGTGTGCTTGTGCATTTTGGAGAGGAAGCAGAGATCTGCTTTTAGAATTAAAAGGAGTTTCCTGCATTGCAAACATTGTACTAAGCTCCTGCACAGCTCTGGAAATTTCATAGGGCAAAAGCAACATTGAAAGACACGGGCCTAAGTCTCAACACTAGAGGGAGAAAGTAGTCTCATAATAATATAACATTATTTCTTATTCTCAAAAATGAAACAAGATGCTTTGAAGTTTGGTTTGTTGGGGGTTTTTTTTCAGAATGATTTGTTAATTTGGTTTTCTCTCACCCATTCCTGTGCAGATAAGAAAGACTGATGTTGAGCTGATCTGAGTAAGTGATGTCCATGTTCAAATTGGGCAGCATGCTAAGACAAATCACTATTCAATAGCTACAAAACAAAGTTTTTACAACCTACAGCTGCTTTCTGTTTGAAACAGTAACAAAAGTAGGTAGTGCTAGCCAGAGCTGAGCTGCTGCAAATGGAGCTAGTTTTCTATGTTGATATATATGCTTAATTGAGTAGGGCTGGGAGTCCCAGGATGGGAATAATGGGCACAGCTAAGGGAGAAAGTGGCAAACACAAAAAAAGATCACTTAAATCTGCTTCTAGTTTTGTGTTGAACAGGAGACAAACCCTCTGCCAATGAAAACTGTTACTGGTAGTAACAGCCTACACCAAATGTTTGGCTGCTACCCAGCCACAGTTGCCCTGTGCCAGATTCCTGCCAGTGAGGTAGTGTGGACCTGCTACTTTCATGTACATAGAGTACAAATACAAAAGCTCTTGTTGATGTTCTTGTTGTTAAAGCAAAGCTGGCAAATATTTTTGTTTTCTGCAGCTAGTCTTGGCAGAGCCTGAAAACCAGCTGTGCGCCATGTAGCACCTGTATACTGGAGAAGCAAGCAACAGAAAGCTCCAATAGCTGCATGAAAGTGAATTTCTTTTACCGTGCTTTATGTCAAACATTTATTTATGGCAAGGCTATCTTGACAGTCCAGAAACCAGCTGAGTACAGGAGCTTACCTCTGTGTTTTAATGAAATGAAACAGGACAAAGGAACAGTACTTGAACTTGCAATCCTTTTTTCTACCCTGCGTAATGACTATTAAACAAATATTTTTATATTCACTGGTGAAAGTCACTCAGCAAACTGCATTGCACTACATGCAATAAAGAATTACAGGGTTTACACTTCTGTTCTGCAGAAAAGCAGTTCTTTTACAGCAGGTGCTAGAAAGCTTCCAGGGAAATTAGAACAGAATTGAAAGGTAGAAGTCCTGCCCCTGTTTCCCAGGTATTCTGCATTCCTGTGCCATAAACCTGGGTACATTTCTAAAAAATCTGGCTATTCAAATCTCCTCTGGACTTTTGGACACTTTGATCCAGAAATCAACAAAAAATGTAATTTTGAGATCTCCAGTATTTGTTAACTTTATTTTCCTTAAAACAGACAAGGATAGATACTTGGGAGTACAAAATAACTTGCAAAAAAATCAAAGTAAATAGTTGTATCCAAGAAAACAATAATGTGCCCTTAGATTAGTTTGATTCAAGGATAAAATTTTATCAATGCATGTATGAGGGATGGTGGGGGCTTTCTTTTACGAGACAACTTCACTAAACACCAGTTACAGCAGCCTCTTATGACCACATCACTTACATATGTTTTTGCAAGCACTATAACTGGCAGGAGTACATTGTTCAGCACATAAATACCAGGCAACAGGGACCGTTTTATTGTTTGGCTGATGCAAAGTACAGCTGTGCAAGGTTGACAAATACAGCTTTTCTTTGTGACAGTTCATTGTGTAGATTCTTAATATTAGGGCTAACACTGAAGCATGTATTTAGTCCAAACTCCTATGGCATATGTGACAAATCAGTAAACAATTCAGGTTCAAACCAGTAAATTCTAGGTCTGAGCAAGCTGTTTGAGGACCACAAGTGAAACAAAGCTGAACACTCTGAACTGCTTCAGTCACCCTCACAGTAGAATTTCTGCCATCAACTTCACGACAACCAGCAGGCAGGATGAAAATAAGTCTTTTGTCTTTGCAACTTCACAGTCCTAAGAGTGTCTGTCCAGGACCCACAGATGTTGAATGCCACCAGAACAGGTTACAATCTGATGGTTTGGCTGCAGTTAGTCACAGTCCTTCATGATTAAATTACTTGAAGAAATTTATTTTGGAATTTAAGTAATTACAGAAAAATGCTGAAAGAAATTAGGAGATAGAGAGTGCAATCACCCTACTGTTTACATACATAATTCTAAGTGGAAGAACTAAGAAATAAATAGAAATTATCCTCTGACTGTAAAATGGCATTAGAAATGGCTTTAGAAAGTCATATATCAAGAGCTATTTGAATGAAGTACTCTTCAAATTTTATTAACCCAAGTTGCACAATGCCATAACCACTTACTCAGCTAGTGAAAAGAATGACAACACTTAAGTGTGTATATTTTTAAAGACAGCAGGTCTCAAGAATAACTACTGCAGGAAATAAATCTTTCCTCATATTTCTCCTTTAAAATAGAGCTTCTTCCCTAACATCAGACTCACATATACACATTCTTTCAATTTATCGGTTTAGCTTTCAATATTGATAGGACACATTTTTCTTTGGTGTGCATACTTATGAGAATTGATCCAACATATTTTCGAAACACAAAAGTGGAAAGAACATCGACCATAAACAGAAACTTCCAAAGTATATTCAACCTCAAAATTAATAGATGCTCAGGATAGATTTGTTCATAACACATCCCTTAAAACTCTTTCCCCAAAATAGAAAGATCAACAGAAGAGTTTGAAAATGACACAAATGAAAATGGGTGACAAAATGTGCTGCTAGCATTCTGGGTTCATCTTTCAGAAAGAAATGTCTTAACAGAAATATATAGACGTTTCTAGACAGCGGGTTGCACTTCATGTTAAAAAAAAAAAATAACTAAATCTCACGCTAACCTTCAAAATACACTAAATTCATGATGAGGAGCCCAAGAAAAAATCTGACATGAGGAAAAATTCCTTTCTGTCACTAAATCTGACAGTTTGTTTAACTCAAAGTGTATTTGGAAGATCAAATGAATTTAAAGATGTTTCCTTTAAAATACAAACTTTTTCCTCCATTTCCCACTCACATTAACATAATTCTGTTTATCAAAAAAGTCTTTCAAATTTCTTCTTAGAATTTCTCACATATTATTCATCAATTCTTCTAAAATAATTATGTGGGGAATTTCTTGGGTGACACCATTCCTTTGGATGGATCAGAACATTTTCAGTGAAACTCAATTTGACGTATTTGATTCAAATTTTCTGTGCTGCGAAAGGCAAATATTAAACAGTATTAGACTCGGTTTAGTGCTCGCTCTGAAGGTTTAAAATTCTGTAGGTATTTCTTGTTCCTGAAGAAGGTTCATTCTCTAAAGGAAAAAAGGGAAGGCTAGAACAAAGGCTTTGCAACCTAGAAAACCTCATTTTTCCTTCTAAGTCAGGACGTATATAAGACTTCACTACACTTAATTATTTATGTCTTTAGACATACATATTTTACCAGGAATTATTTTCTTTCTTTCTAATGCACTTTTACTTGACTAAACTTTTTATAACACTATCATTTTTGCTGTTTCTCGGCCTCCTTCTTTCACTTATCCAAGACATCAGATTTCAAAATTAATTTGTAACTTAATGAAATAACTTTGTCTCAACAGCCTGTTTCTGCTAAAACCCTTTAGATGGAGCCAGAAACACAAGGTACATGAAAACTTTAAAATAATAACAGATTTATTAAAGGTCTTATTATTTAGTGAAACATTAATGAATTCCTTAAAATACATATTTTTTTCCATAACTCAATAACAATGTGCAAGGTTTTAATAACTTTTAAGTATTTATTCTTGTTTCTGCAGATTACAGCTATGCAAAATTTCCATTCTAAGAAAGTTTCAGGATTTTTATCATGTGTATGCAAGAATGCCAGAAAGGAAAAATAAACACTGACTTATCAACTGAAAGAGTTAGAAAGTAATCTGAATAGGTGCAAAGTGCCGAAAGTTGGTTAACTGGCACTTGCGAATTGCTGTGACTGACTTGCAAAGGTTCAAGTTATATCTGACATACTGAATGAAGGTAATGATATATGATCATTCACCAGTGAAACAAGTGTTTTGTTTCCTGCTCTGACTCCATACTTTGCAGATACCTACAGTGGTATAATATGCACTAGTATTATTGTAAAACAAGAGTTTATTACATGGCTAGGTAAGTTGATCTTTGTAAAAGTGCACAAGCACATTGAAATAAAATAAATACTACTTAATCCAATCTTCTCTCATACAATTTCTTTCAAGGAGAACAGACACAGCCTGTTAAAATAACAAAGAATGTAGTTCCCATTCACATTCACCAAGTGTCCTCATTCAAACCCCTGCTCTAAAACTACCTTTCCTCTCCTCTCGACTTTCTTTGCAGTGGAGAAATGTGACTCCATGAAACCAACAGTGATTTTGTTTTATGTTAACTGGCAAAGCTTTTCAAGCCTTGCAGACCTGGTGACACTTAAATGGCCCACACTTTGGATTGTCTTGTTGTGTGGAAAAGGTAGATAAGGGAAGGAGGAGAAACATAAAACAGGTGGGCAAGGGCAAAGTGGCATTCACAAATGCTACTTAGATCAGAGCCAGGTTGCGGATCATTTCTGCTATAAAGCAAGTGCTGAATTGAAATGACTTCTCACAAGGTGTTATATTACTTACAAAGCCCTGAGAATTCTGTAAAACCTGGCAAGCACATCACACAGAAAAAGGTAAGATCTTCTGAACTTTTAGCCAGCAAATCAACAGAAAATAATAGAGTTTAATGGTAATTAGTCTAATATGTGCTGCTTGTAGAACTGCTGCCAATAATACCATGTAGAAACTGCTGTAAATTGCCAACTCCTCTGCCTGTGTTAGGAATTAGGTGGAAGCTTTTAGGATTGTATTTGGCTTGATATGTAGGTCACTCCTGAAATAGCTTTATAAACTAATTTTACAACATATGATCCTCAAGATACTTAGTGGAAAATCCTGAAAAATACTCATTTTCTATTTCTGTTCTCCATGACAGTTTGAGATCTTGTAAAAAGAGGGTATGTTTTCCTTCTGATACAAGCCTGGTGTTTTGGTGCACACTTGGCTTATTGATGAAGCCAGACCAGAAGAGTAAGGTTAGGATCTAAATGTAAATAAAGTTGGGATAACATCTGTACTCAGTAGCAAGTTTCATATGACAATAAAAGTCAGCACATATGAGTAATTTGAATGAGAAGTTTATTTCAGTTGCTTAAGCTAATGTTTTATGTTTGATTATCTTACTAAAAGATAAAGATTGTGAGACCTTCTGTCCTTCCCTGGTTGTCTTTTTAAAGAAAGGCTTGACTTTTCAAGCCCAGTCCCTATTCCATCTTCCTGCTACTAGTTTCTTTCTTTATCATGTACACACACAGTGTTAAAAAGAAAGATTCTGCTCCAAAATCTGCGAAGAGGCCATGGAACATAATCTAAGATGTGGGTTTGTGAGATGGACAATTTTGTCACAGTCGTTGAATGCTGCACTTTTGTGTGCCAAGCAGTGATCCTGTATGTCATGGCAGGTTTCTGTCCTAAAAAGCTACCAAAAAATTGTCTGGGTTTGAGTGTACTGTGCCATTCTCAATATACCTCAATGTGCATAGTTGTTCCTCCAAAATCTCAGTATCATAAGGTCACTATGAGGAAAAATAAACTGAGACATAACAACACACTAAGAAGCTCTTTAGATTGTGTCAGTGAAAGTCATGAAAATGGCTAGATTTCTTCACAACCATTCTTTTCCACAGCCCTTTTAAGGTGGAGCCAGCTGGAAAGAAATACAAATTTCTCTGTGGGTTTTCTGCTAGTATTTGCTAATGCAGTCAGCTGTGACAATAGACATCAATCCTTTGGTTTAATTGCACTGTTCCTATCACACATACAAAAAAATGGTAATAGAGAATTTTATATAATGGAGATTATAACAAATGTTTCATTAATAAAAAAAAAAAAAAAAAAAGAACAAACAACATATTACCCAATATATGATAATACTATAATCTGAAGAAAATGAAACTTCAGTATTTTACCAAGTATATTCTGCTTACATTGTACTTCATTGTTGTAACTGCAGTGACTGGGAGGTTATTTTTTAATTATCTAAATACACATTTCACAAATTATATTCCTATTTCAATTTTAAAGTCTGCCTCACCTGTGCTTTTGTATAGGGAGATTTGCATTACATGTAGAGACTGCTGTCAGGCAGTATTTCAGGCTTCAGTAAGAGATAGTTTTGATGAGATACTAGACTGAAAAATTCTCATTGGATTTATCTCCTAAGTCTTGTCAAATTATGCCATAATATATTTCTATAAATGAGGAGATTGTGATGGTAAGATGGACACCAGTTGACAATTATTATTGTTATTATTACTATCAGTAGTAGTAGTAGTATCATTCAGTGAATTATTTAACCGTATTTTTGAAAACAATACCTCAAAGTAGTCATACAGTGTTTTATACAGACCACATGAAAGATAAGCATCCTGACCAGGAAGGAGATACATGACCTACTAATAAATAGGTCAGCAGCTAAAGTGTTTATAAAGACTGCCTAACAAACATCTTTGCCAATAACAAGCCCTGATTTAGATATCACAAAGTACACAGCATAATATGCCTCTAAGAATTTCCTATTTAGTAATTTTCCTTACAGTAAAACATTTATTTTTAAAAGTATTTTAGATTCAGTTAATGGATTGAAAATAATCTCATATATTTACCAAGTATGAGCTTAATACTTTGATTTGTGTGTGTACACAAGCATGCAGGCACACAGACGTAAATATAAGTATGATTTGCTGTGTATTATACTTCATGAAACAGCTGAGAGCAATGTCACTCAGTAAATAACATTGCTAATAGGAGCTGGATGTTTAAGATACATCCAGTTTAAGATATGGATAACAAGGAGGCTCCCAACAGAAGCAAAAAAAAACACATATATCCAAGATGGGGCTGGACACTTGGCCTCACGTGTACCTAAACAGCTAGGAGGTCTGCAGCTCAACAAGATAAGGAGGTTTTACAGCCTGGATCATGGCACACCTGGACAGCTCAGGAAAAGACAGGAACCCCAATGTCTTGCTGCCAGGGACTGTAACCCTTGAGGGCTGAATCCCCTAGCAGGGACGAAGCAGATGGGGGTTCAGGATAGCGTGCCATGCCACACAGCAGCAGGCTGCACTGAGCCTTGACAGGGGAAGGTCTGTCACCATGAGGAAGGGCATCACAACCTGGCCCTCAAATATTTATGATTCAATTATCATTTAACATGTACTTGTTAGGAAAGCCAACCATAAAGTTATGTGTTTCGCTGCTGGTTTCTGGACAAGCTGCTATAAAATTACATACCTTTGTCACACAAACCTCTGGATTAGCTTTGAATGTGAGGAAGGGAGAGGAAGGTATTTCTAGCTCTGCTCCTGGGGCCTGTGTCAGCACTTCTGTCACCACCACCACCATGAGTAAGCAAAGACACAGGCCGCACACACTAAAGAAATGGCTGTGCTCCAAGTAGCACATTTCTTTCAAATACACACTTGGGGCTGAGAATATTGAAAAAAGGTTACAATGTCTGGTTAATATTTTGATCACCTCATATGGTCCCATATATAGCTCCTTTCTTGTGTACGTTGGTGGCAGCATAACAAAGGAGCTCAGAGATTCCAGAGTCATTCATATTCATGGTTTTTCCCATTGTCTAACTTTGATTATGCACAGTTTTCTTAAGAGAAACTGCTAAGCAGCAATCATTCAAGGTCGGTAGACACAATGGGGCCACTTTTGCAGGCTGTTTGCTGGAAAAATTCCTCTTGAAATCAGGTGAAGGAAGCAGTTGTTTTGCTTAAGAACTGAAAAATCGGTTGATTTTTTGAAGCCAGACATTTCATCTGAAAAAATGTCGGAGGGGTTAACTTTGTTGACATTACAGAGTTTCCTCCTGCTTGATGGGAAGTTTCATTCAAGTAATAAGTGAAAGACTGGGCCCAAGTATGTGTGAAAGCAGATCTTTTTTTCCATTACTTTTTGATTGTAGCTATTTTCATAATTCTTAAACTTCATTGTTCCAGAAATAAAACAAAACAAAGCAAAACAAATAAAATAAAATTAAATTAAAATCTAAAATATAACATTTAAGATCTAAGATCTGAAATATGTAAAATATTAAATATAAAGTGAAATATAAAATAAAATAATAAAATGAAAGAAAAAATGAGAGAAGAGAAAAAGAAAAGAGAAGAGAAAGAAGAGAGAGGATATGAGAGGAGAGGACATGAGAGGATATGAGAGG
>JANRGW010029484.1:0-36315 GCA_024733675.1 Psilopsiagon aymara
CTCTGGGCACCCTGTGCCAGCGCCTCAGCACCCTCACAGGGAAGAGCTTCTGCCTCAGAGCTCATCTCAATCTCCCCCATGGCAGGTTAAAGCCATTCCCCCTGTCCTGTCCCTACAGGCCCTTGTCCAAAGCCCCTCTCCAGGTTTCCTGTGTGACCACTTTAGGTACTGGTCCATTTCTTCAAAAGTTATGAGTTTTGGTTTAGTGAGTCTGACCTTACTTGCCCTAACTTTGGAAATGAAAGTCCAAAGGCCCTCTCCAGGTTTCCTGCAGCCCCTTTAAGCACTGGAGCTGCTCTCAGGTCTCCCCTTAAGGAACCTTCTCTTCTCCAGGCTGCCCCAGCCCAGCTCTCTCTGCCTGGCTCCAGAGCAGAGCTGCTTCAGCCCTCAGAATCGTCTTTGTGACGTCCTCTGGACTCTCTCCAACAGCTCCACATCCCTGTTGTGCTATTGCCCCTGGGCTGGACCAGGACTGCATGGGGGTTCTCCCAAGAGCGCAGCAGAGGGGCAGAATCCCCTCCCTGAGCTGCTGCTCACGCTCTGGGGGTGCAGCCCAGCACACAGGAGGGTTCTGGGCTCAAGCATGTCCACACAGACAGGTTATGGGCTAACACCTTCAAGTTCTCAGGGCTGCTCTCAGTCCTCTCTTCCCCAGTCTGTGTCTGTGCTGGGGATTGCCCTCACCCAGGGTCAGGACCCTTCACTTAGCCCTGTAGAACTTCCTGAGCTTCACATGAGCCCGTCACTCATGCCTGTTCAGGTCCCTCTGCATCCCATCCCTTCCCTCCAGTGTGTCAAGAGCTTGGTGTTGCCAGCAAACTTGCTGAGCGTGCACTCAATCCATGCTGCTGACAAAGAAGTTAAACAGTGCTGGGTGGGGTGTGCATTGAAAAAGCTTCTCTCACATCCCTGCAGCTGGAGGAGGGGAGGATTTCCACTTTTCCTGATCTTACAAGGTGCCTGCTAGTGGCTTCTGCTACCAGCAATGAAGTGGATTTGCTGCCCACCACCTGTGTTTTCCCTTTAGTCTGTCTGCAACCAGATTCCTGGTGCCACCAAGCAAGACTTGCCCATTACTGCGCAACAGACCCAGCTCTACACCTGCAGAATCAATGACCTCTACAAAAATGCCATCTTCTCTGAGTGGGTGAAGGTGGAAGTCCATCACTGTGTTGCCAGAGGTACGAGCAAGTCCTGTAGCTTTTCCACATTTTATGCTTTGCCCACCCTTGCAGCAGTGATCCTGTGCAGTTCCCAGGGCAGTGTGTTTTCCCAGCTCAAAAATCACAGTACAGAAGCATTGCTTCAGGACCCTGAGCCTGCAGGCCTAACCCAGACCTCTGTGACCATTCTCTGGGCGATTCAGGTCCTGTCATGGTCTGCATAACCTTGTCTGTAGGTACCTACTCCTCTTTGCTGGAGTTATACTGGGTGTTTGCCTGTTTGCACTTGACAGTGGTAGTGGACAAGGCAATATGACTATTTCAGAGCTGAGCAAAAATAACTCCAGGTGTGGTTGATGTCAGCATGTTGACTTTGTGCCATTGGCAGGAAAGGGTGAGCATCAAGTTTGGGAAGCCAGAGGCAGGGTTTTGACATGTCATTTACTATCATGGGTGTCACTCTCCAGGATTCCCTGCTCCCAAAGCAGAAAGGTACAGTGATGATGCTACAGTCACAGCGATCCTGTGAGACCTCTTGGAGTGAGTGGAAAAGCTTGCTTTTCTGGCAGTTCGCACAGGTTCTTGTACAGGGAGAAAAAATGACCCCAGTTTTCTGTCTTTGCGGAGGGAGGACCAATTCTGTGTCGCTGCTTCACAGGACTGCCCCCTCGGCTCTGGCAAGGAGAACCAGTCATCGTCCTCAACCCCACTGAGCAGAGGGTGGAGGTGGGTAAGCCGCTACAGCTGCAGTGTGCTGCCATGGGGGTCCCAGCCCCCAGCTACCAGTGGTACCAGAATGGAAACCTTCTAGAACACCAGAAGAAAAAAAAACTCTGGGTAATGTTGCCTTGGAATAGTTCAGACACTTTGACTGCTGAGGTGGGTGATAGGAGAAGCTCGTTGCTGGATAGTGGGCATGGGAGAGCCTTAGAAGCCTTGGAGAGACTGTTGAAAATTGTGTCATTGTCATCCTCGACATGACAGTGTCAGTCCTTAAGCCTGGCTTGCATCTCCCTGGCAACCTCGGGCATGTTTTGATTTGTGTGATAGGCGGATACCAGCAGAAAGCAGTGTTTCATTGCCTGTCTTCTCAGTCTCTCCATCCCTTGAGAAGCAGCCTCATGCTCAGCAGTTTTTCCCTGCTGCTTTGCACGGTTGTGGGAGAGCACTCTATGTATCACCCCAGTTGCTTTGGTAGCTGACTGAAGGCTTCCAGGTGAAGAGGGAATATGTTTTATGGGCTTCTTTCAAAGCTGTGGATATTTCTCTTAGAAGTAATCAATTCATAGATGTGTCAAGGGCTCTTGGCAGGTTTTTTGTTACTTTTTGCAGCAGTGGCGCATGAACAGCTATTGTGTGTCAGTGCAGGGACTGTGGACTGATGGAGCTGCAGGAGTCCTGCCTGCCTGCAGGAGAGCTAGAAGGAAAAGTGCTTAGACCTCATAGAAAAGAGTCAGGAGCACAGTAAAAAGTGTGGCTTTATTTTGGGTTACTGGCTGAACACGACAGTGCTGTCTTCTTGAAGCAAGAAAGGCAGAATTCCTTGTGGGGCATCACGTGAAGGGTAATGAAGACAAGAGACCCAGTCTCTTCTCAGGAGTAATAGATGGTATTGGGGCTGCTCAGCCTGAAGAAGAGAAGGCTCCGTGGAGACCTCATAGCAGCCTTCCAATATTTGAAGGGGGCCTATAGGGATGCTAGGGAGGGACTCTTCATTAGGGACTGTAGTGATAGGACAAGGGGTAACAGGTTCAAACTTAAACAGGGAAAGTTTAGATTGGATATAAGGAAGAAGCTGTTTACTGTACGGGTGGTCCAGGGAAACTGTGAATGCTCCATCGCTGGTGGTGTTCAGGGTTGAGTTGGACAGAGCCTTGGATGCTATGGTTTAGTGTGAGGTATCCCTGCCTATGGCAGGGGGGTTGGAACTGGTGATCTTAAGGTCCTTTCCAACCCTAACTATCCTATGATTCTGTATTAGGGGACAGTGGTCTCAGTTTGCACTTTTCGCAGGCAAGTTCAGCCTGGGGATTAGAAAGAGGTTCTTCATTTGGAGATGGGTGGTACTGCTTAAGCCAGAAAGGCTTAGATGTTTTCAGTACTTGGCTAGACAAAGTCATGGCCAGCCTGAGCCAGTGGTGGCTTTCTGAGAGGGAGCCTAAGCTGGAGAGCCACATAAGTTCTCACCAGCCAGTAGTTCTGTAATTCTTGTCGGTGTCAAGAGAGATGCATAAGGGTTGAAAACTTGCCAGAAGAGAGCTATGATCAGAAATCTAGAAAATGTTACCCAAGAGGAAAACTAGGCAGCCTTCTGATTTTGGCCACACGCCATCCTCCCAGTATGGCTCCTGAGGCAGAGCATGGCTATGACACAGAGTTTTGGGGCTGCTGGAGAAAGAAGGGAAGGCAATTGGAGGGAGGATTCTTGCGCTGTAGAAGCTGGGGTCAGCAGCAGACCTTAGCATAGAAGCATAGAATCATAAAATGCTTTGTGTTGGAAAGGACCTTAAGATCATCTAATCCCAACACCCCTGCAATGGGCAGGGACCCGTCCCGCTAGACCAGTGTGCTCAAGGCACTGTCCAGCCTGGCTTTGAATGCCTCTGGGGTCACTGAACTTCCTAGAAAAGACAGAAGTCATAGGAAAGCTTAGTTTTGTGAAGCAAGGGATGAAGAATAAAGACTTTTCATTCCAGGAACACAGGTGCCTTTGGCAGATACCATCAGGTGGCTGTACACGTTCACCGTAAATAATGTGATTTACCTTTTGATCTGTCTAGATTGCCCATGCAAAGGTCAATGACTCTGGCACGTACCTCTGCTGTGCCTCCAATAGCCACGGTGAGCACTGGACCAATGCAGTGGATATTCACATAGGTGAGCAGAGCCAACCCACATCTGCTTTGCTGCAAATCTCCTTCTAGCATGAAAAGTAATTGGAGGGCAGAAAGGAATTTAGTGGTCTTGCCTGGAAACACTGAGCTAGTGAACAGGGAGCCCAGTGCTGGTGTGTTACCCTGTGGCTCAATCAGTGCAGGGGGAAGCTGGGCTCCAGGGGTGGGATTAGGGGAAGCCTGATGTGTGGTTCTGATGCTTGCTGCTTCCCCTGGCTTGGATGAATCTTTCATGCTTTTATTAACGTAAAGAAAGACCATGAGTTTAAAATACCACTTCTGCAGGGATGCAAAGGTGTGACACTTCAGAGTAGAGATGCAGCACGGGGCTCTGCAGGAGAACTGGAGTGTTCTGGCAGTGCTGTGGCAGCTGTCAGGGAAAGAGCCTGCAGAATACAGTTTCACACCCTGGCTATACTGGATACAGTGATCTCAGCAGAGCTGCGCAAGCCCTGCTGAGTGGCAAGCACAGGCATCTGTCACACCGCGATAAATAGGATTCTTTGATAACAGGGTTCAGAGGCAGTGAGGGAAGCGGCGTCTGTCACAGGAAAAACCCAAAAGCCAGTGATTACTCTCCTGTGGTGTAGGATGCTCCTGGGTCCTGCAGGCTGTCACAGACCTCCCACCTGAGGGCAAGTTGAGCACTCTCGGATTCTCGTGTAGTTTTCTTGCCTTGCCAAGGTGTTGATTTAATAGCTCCTTGGCCAAATTGCAGCTGGCTGCTATGCTAAAACTCATTTACAGCCTTGCTGAGAGGAAGTAATGCACTCAGACACACAGAGATGGAGAAGATGGTGTATTTTGGGAAAGTTCAGGTCCTTTGGGCTCACAGCCCAGGCCTGATGCTGCATGAGCTAAGAGGGATAAGATGGGTCCCCAGAGCCTTCGGCATGCTCCATCTTCGGTGTGTGAAAGCTGTTCTGACCCTCTGCCCTGCTGCAGGACAGGAATAGCATGAGCTAGTGTTACTGGCTCTTTACTCCATCTAGAGATTTTTTTATGCCATAAGCTTCTCATGTCACCTTTTAGGCTGGCTTTAAAATTGCTCCAGAGTGTAAATTGGCCCTGCATAGCCAGAGAGTACTCTCCCTGCCTCCTCACAGATGGCATAACAGCATCCAGGGAGGACAGGCAGTGAGAAGGGTGCACTGGGTTGGGATGGGTTCAAGATGCTACAGCTGCATAGCTTTACCATGTAACAGCCAGCTCTGTCAGAGGCAGGAAAGGATAAATGGCTTCCCAGGCAACCCTGGTGCATTTAGCAGCACTGGTTTGGGTACTAAACTCTTCCAGACCTGAGTTTTAGGCAATTAAAAATATGCCCTTGATTTCTTCTTTTTGAGCCGTAGGGCTTTAGGGTGTTCTCGTGGGCTGGATTATATTTTGAAATTTAAATGGGAAAAGCTGGAGCTGTTGGGTAATGATGATTTTCAGAGACTGGGCAAGGGAACTTGTGGAGGTCATGAAAGTGAGTCACACTTAGGGTGGCTTTTCTGAACCGGAACTGCTAAAAGGCAGGGAAAGTCTCTGGGAATTTTATCTCAGTCAAAAGCAAACAGGTGTCTTCCGCTGCACTGGCTGCTCATGGGGAGAACTCTCTGTTTTGAAGTTTATGCTGAGCCTTAGTTATTGTGTTGCCTTTGCTTTTGCTGCAGTGAGGGAGTGGGCAAGCTATCTCAGGAAGCATGGCAGCCCAGGCAGGGCTGGCACAAGTAGCGTAGACCTGCTGATGGGTTCAAGCTCCTCCATGCTGCTCTCTTTCCTCTGGGCTGCCTCTTCTCTAAGCTTTGCTTCCCAGCTGCTCAAGATTTCATACATCAGGCAGGATTCCATACATCCTTCTAAAATCACCAGACCAATGTATTTAAGGTTAGCAATTGGGCCCGAGGAGTGTTGCTTGTGTGGATGCTTTGTGCTGTATGATCCAGCTTTGCATTGCTGGGGGATGTTGGAACAGGTTTCAGACTTGTGGGAGTTGGCACTATGGTGCTGGATACAGGCGTATCATTTCTTCTGTCTTTTCTAGGTACACGTCATTCTGAAAAGTTTTTTGGTGAGTCCTGTCATCTTTTCTTCCTGAGCAGTTCTTCCCCTAATTAGAAGTCAGGCTCTAGGGTAGAAGGGAGGACAAAGTGTAGCAGTGCTTTTCCTGCAGAGATTGCTCCAAGCCTCTATGCCCACATTGTCAGGGGCTCTGTGCTTCTGGGATCAGAACTGCAAGGCACATGATGAGTCCCATCCCAGATCCTGATCTGTTTCCACAAGTGGAGTAAGATTATTCCTAATGAGTAACCCAATCTTCACATCTGTGCCTACCAAAGCAAGTTTAAAAGTATTGTTCACATGACACCTTGTCCCTTCCTTGCAATACCTCTGTGGAGAAGGGATAAGCTCCTTGCTTCCACCACTGCTGAGTACCATAAATTTGTTTTTTCCTAAAGTGGAAGGTGGGAATAAAACGAAAGCACAGATCCTGGGATTTCTGTCCTTCAGCCTCGTGGAGGAAAGGAGCTCCTCCCCTGGCTCAGTGCATCTGGGCACCACTGGCATGCAAGACCTGTGGTTATGGTAGAGTAGCTGCTGAATAGCCTCAGTAGTATGGATCCTCCTGCACTCCTGGGATTTTGGTTGTTAAGTGAAAACTTCCCAAGTCTTTCTTGCAAAATGATGATTTGTGTATTTTGTGAATGTTCAGAAAGCCAAAGGCTTTCTGCAGGGCACTTCAGGTTTGTAGCAGCATAGCAACATATATATTTATAGCAACATATCCTTCCTGCCTACATGTAAGAAAAGATTTCCCATGTCCTGACTCTAACAGAAAGAGGTGAGACCTTGTCTCCTGCTGAGTTTTTATAGCTTTGTCACTTGGTATTTCTTTTAGCTACAGGCAAGATAGCACTTTTAGTGGGCAACAACCACTACCAGCATCATCCCAACCTCATGGCTCCCGTCACGGATGTGTTTGAGCTGAGTCTCCTTCTGGAGCAGCTGGGCTTCCAGGTTGTCTCCCTTCTGGATCTGAACAAGACTGAGATGGAGGCAGCAGTCAGTCGGTTCCTGGAGCTCCTGGGAAAAGGAGTCTATGGTAAGGCAAAGCCAGCCCAGTATCTGCCAGTGCTGAGCAGGCAGCAGCTGATGTGCAGGTAGCAGCGGACAAGGACAGGGAGGAGGAGGGATTTGGCAATTTTCTGAACAGCTGTTGAATTAAAAAAGAGGAAATTTGACTTTCCTTTGGGGGATATGGGGGCAAGGGAGACCTGCAGCATAGCCTGCAGTGATGCCAGGCTTTTAGGGATCCAGAGCTTCTGATGATGAATGGGAGAAGGTGTTTTGATTTTGCCTTAGATGACAAAATCGAGATTGACCATCAGCTGCCCTCACCACTGTCCTTTGTGAGAGGGGGCACTCCTTTTTAGTGGTGACTGCTACAGCTGACAATGATTTCCCTGTTTCTCTTTCTTGATGGTCTCATTTGGGACTTTGCTTTCTTTGCAGAAGAGCATTCCCAGCTGCAGTTGGCTTTGAGGTTGGGCTTTGAGCTTATTGCGTGCTATTCTCAGGGAGGTGCATTACTCAAACACAAAACCAACTAGCAGGTCTTGTGGATCTTAAAGCAGATGTTCAGATGTGGTGGTGAAAGTAGCTTCTTAGGGTTTCTGAGGTTCTCTCAGCCTGACAGATACCCTGAAAACACCTTGCAGGTGTAGATTTTTTTTTTTTCCAAACTGACGTGCAAGGCTCATCCTCACTGCCCTCCTGGTTGCATGGCACAGCAGGGCACTCGGTGAAGGTCAGCGTGGGACAATTCCAGCCCCATGCTCAGCAGGAGGTTTGGAGGTTTTTTAGTGGACAGAGTCACAGCCCTGAGTGAAATGCTGCAAAGCCACCTTGTTCCTGGAAGCACTGACTCACTCCAGGAGGCTGAGCTGGCAGGGAAGGGCAGAACGTGGTTGTCACCACTCCAGCTGAGCACATCACCTGATGGCAACATATTTTTGTGACTTCACTTGCAGCTTCCTCTTGTGGTTGCGCTCTGAAATCCATTTGTATCTTGGGCTTTACCTCCTCTCCCAAGCCAGAGATATCCCTGGTGGGCTTCTCTGCTTGTCGCATGGCACTGCCATTCCTATGCTCTTACTCATGTTGTGTGAGGGCTGAATAGCATTTTATCCATGGCACTTCCCTTGTTTTCATAAGCATTGGACAGAAAAGCTATTTGGAAATGGCAAACCTTTCATGCTGTCATGCCTTATTTAAACTTCTAGTGCTTTTCTGCATTTGTGGTCACCGATCCTTTCTGGAAAACTGACTTGATGCACTGACAGGAAAAACACTAACAGCTGGGTTAGTGAACCTTGAAGCCTCAGGTGTTTGCTAGGCATAGCCTGCAAGTGGTTTTCTTTGGATGGTGGTTTTCTTTACAGCTTTCTAAGCTGAGTGGTCTACTATTATTTGGAGGCAGTGAACCCCAGCACAGGCTGATTCCAGCAGCATGATTGAATTGAGGACTGTTGCTGTAATTGGTGGCATCTGGACTTAATGGTGAGTCATTGGGTCAGCCTGCCTGTGGATTGCCCCAGGGTTTCTCCATCTGAAGTGTGGTGCCTGTCACTGTGATGCTTCTTCCGGCATTTCTTCAGCCATTTTCCCTACATAAAATGTAAAGAACCAGGTGAAGCACAAATCACTTAAATTAACTTGTTTTATTAATAAAAACACACATTAGGAAAAAGCATCATACAGGGACGTGTGTGATAGCCAGTCTTGAATGCCCATGTATGTATGTCAGACAAGCGCCTGCATAGAGGCATTCCAGTGCTTCTGTTTTTTCTGGTTCAAGGAACCTGAAGGTGCCATCTCCTGTGTAGCCATCACCAAAGCTGAAGTCAGGAGAGCTTTGTTTAGACATTCAAGCGAAGCAGGGAGCTGGGAGGAGAAAGCTGACTAGTGAAAGGCTGTCTCTGGGCTGAAGTGAGAGGCTCTGGGTGTAACATAGGCACTTCTCAGCATGCCCAAGGAGTGAGGCTGGCTGTCTTCTGAGGTTTAACTCCAGCTGGGGTATTCATGCATCTTTTTGCTGGAGCAGATCAGAAGAGAAAACATAGCCACATGGATTAGTGTTTGAACATGGTGCATGCTGTTGCGTCTAGAGTTTTATTTAGTTTCAGGATGCTGACAAGAGCTGAGGTTGTGTCCGTCCTCCCTAGAATGGCAGCACCCTCTGGACAGCTGCCCTCCCTTGCATGTCCTTACTAACCTGTCTGTGATTTACACTTGTACAGGGGTTGGTGAGAAGGAACTTTGGAGTTATCAGCACAAGGTTAGGGTTGGTTGTAGCTCTCCTTATCAGGTCAAGACTTCCAGGCATGGAGCCCTCCATGTATCCACCTGTCTGTCCCAGGCTGCCCTACTCTCCAGGGAGATCTTTCCTCCTATCAAACATGACCCTCCAAGGGTTGGTGCTCATTGTCCCATGTTGTTTGGTCAACTCTGACAGGAGAGTTGGGCTTTGTTGTCTCTGTAACTGCTCCTCCAGGAGCTGTTAGAGCTTCCTCTGCCTCCACGACTCCAGCCCAGCCCAGTTCCTTCACTCTCTCCTCACAGGCCCTGGATATCTTGTAGCCTCTTCTTGACGACAAGAAGCCAACGTGTTCGTCACCTCTGCTGGCCTTTTTCCAGCTTCTCCACCCTCCTCTTGAACCGAAGTCCCTAAAACTGGACACCAGATCTAAGCAGCATCTCCCGGGGCCAAGGAGAGTGGTGACAGCTTTTCTGGCGATCCTGCATCTGCTAGCATAGCCCTGTCCCCAGTGAATGCCGGCTCATCTTCAGCATGGTGTGTCCACTGTGACTCCAGGCCCTTATCTCTAGGTGTGCTGCTCAAGCAGTACTCAATGCCAGCCAAAATGCTACCTGGGTTTATCTGCCTCAGTGCAGGACTTTGTCATTATTATTAAATTTATTCTTAGATTTCTCAAGCCCAGAGCAAAAGCTGGTTTCATTTTCAGGCACAGAAATACTGTTTAGGTGTGTATTTAAGGTGATCCAAAGGCTTCTCTAATTCACCATAGGGATGTAGTGGCTCTTCTGACTGGTTTTCCTCCAGATCTCCTCTTAGAAGAGCTGCAGATGGTTTTTGAAGGCTGCAAACATTCTCTGAGTGGTCTAATCACGCAGCCTTCAGGCAAACAAGGAATCTCACTGGATGTTATTTCGAGGTCCTAAAAAGTCCCGAGTCAAAGAAGTGCAATGAGAGCAGAAAGCTGTGAGTGAAATACTAGGAATATGCTGTCATGCCTTAATTAAGCTGCATGCTGACACTTCCTGTTTTATAAGCAGTGCCTGGAGCTTCCCTTTTTAAGTCTGGTACTCAGAAGCTTGTCCTTGATCAGCGGTTTTGACCCACAAGATGTGGGAAGAATGCTGAAATATTAGCTTGGAATAAAAACCACTTTTCCTTCTCTAGGCCAATCATTGACTTTCCTGTTCAGAAGGAGAGATGAGGTCCAGGAGAGATTTGCAAAGTTACTCAGCTGATGTGAAACTCTTGTCGTTTTGATTTGAACACGAATCTTTGTGGTTTATGCAGTGTGGGGAGCACTTGGCAGTTCATTTAGGGTGCACAACAAGGCTTCAAAAGTTGCAAGATTTACAAGATTTAATGCTTGCTTATTCTTTGTGGGCTTTTCCCCAATATTTCATTTTTTACCAAGTATCAGTGATGCTGCCTGGTAATGGATGTCATCACCTCCCTTGCTCATACAGGAGTGCTTGATAACTTGAGGGGCCAAACCTGAAGTGCCTGCGTATGATTTTTGCAGAGAGATAATTTTTGCAGTCCCTGTTTTATACTTGTATAGTCTCAGCAGAGGTTTTTTGTGGCTTTAGTTTGCAAGCTCTAAAAATATAAAACTTCTGCAAATGAGAGCCTTGCCTTCCTCTGGCTGATGGTCCACAAGAAGAGGAACCCAAACCCTGTGGGCAGCTGTGAACACAGCGTTTGAGTAACTTTCCATTGTCCCCTGAGAATAGAAATCAAAGATGACTTGAGGCCTTTTTTGGTGTAATATGATGCTTTCCATCATGCTTTCCATCTTCCATCATGCTTTCAGTCATTCAGCGCCTGCCCCATTCACTGTATCCCTTGCAGCATCAGAGATCAGAGCCAGTGCCCTGTGAACTACCAAGGCAGGAACCTTGGAGGGAAAAGAGAGGAGAGGTTACTGTGAAGTTTGGGCTTTGACAGCAAATTTGACTAAGGAATTTCTCCTGAGAAATTTGCCTCTTAGCCACTTGTTCCCATTTCTGACCTCTCATTTTTCACTGTCCCTCAGTTGCGGTTGTGTACATCACTTTGCAGAGCTATTTTTAACCTGTTTCAGTTCCCCAAGATGGCTTTCACCAGCACCCCCAGGCAGTGGCGTCAGTGCTGGAAAGGGGTAGTTGGCCACTAGACAGCTTCCTTTCAAGAAGCTGTAGCCCTTGTAGGAATCTCTGTGCAGCGGGAATGCCCTTTGCCAAACACATGGGTTGGAGAGAAGCACCAGCTTGGGCTGCGCCAAGCTCCTCAGTGCTGGCTTTCCAAGCTGGATGTCACTGTGTTGACATCTCTTATGAAGGCAGAAACCTTTTCAAAGTGTCATGTGCTTTAGAGTAAAACCCAAAACCAAAATTCTCGTTGGGTATTGGTCTTTCCACCAATATCTGTAGAAGTCTGACTCCTCATCAGCATTACAGGGCTGCTATCTGGTCTGAGGTTGTTGAAGCATGTGGTCAATGTGTTCTGGATCAAGTCTCTAATTTTTCACCATCTTGTAGGTGTGTAAATACAGGCACATTTGAAGTCTGGAGAGTGTTTTCCATCACCTAATCCATTGCTAGTCTTTTTTCCAAAACTAGGAAGCTGACAAACTTATTTAAAAGGCTGTTAAGGTCTATTTCATAATGATAAAATACTTTGTTGTAACTATTCTATGATTCTTGCCAAGAGATGATGATTGACCAAGACTTTGTCCAAAGGTGGCATTCAGCCTGGCATTCCTGAGAACATGGAGTCCACACTTCAGTCCACACCTTTCTGATGATTATCAGTGGGAGAATTACCAACCAAAGTTCACCTTTTGAAGGAAAAGCATCCTGCCACCCTCAAACTCACTATTATCCTTCCCCATTTACTGCATTTCTCCTCCTATTTGCATTCTCTCCTTGGTTTTCCCCTCAGTGCTACCTAGATGCTGAGTTTGGGTGTTGTAGCAAAATGGTTATGGAAATGAGTAAACCCGGTGACTTTGGGGTCTCGTGACAGATGGCGCTGAAAACCACAAGTGCAGGAGAGCCTCTCAGGGCTGCTTCTATCTCTGCTGAAGGGAACAGACTAGAAAAAGCCAAAATTGTGTGGCCGGTTTCATAGGTGCCCCCTGAAGCAGTATCTCTTCAGGACAGGAGGTGGGATATGGCTGTATGGAGGTGTTTACAGACCTGGAGGTTCACACCATGGCTCATCCTCTCATCTGCCTGTTACTAGCTATATTCTACTATGCCGGGCATGGGTATGAACATTTGGGGAGGAACTACATGGTCCCAGTTGATGCTCCACAGCCCTACGCCCCTGAGAACTGCATCAGCGTGCAGAGGATCCTGCAGAGGATGCAGCAGCAGCAGACGGCCCTGAACCTCATCCTGTTGGACACCTGCAGGAAATGGTAGGTTGCTTTTCCCCCTTCCTCACCTGCAATGGGCAGAGCATGGCATTGTGAGGAGTCAGGGGAGACAGCCCCCACTTCAGCAGTGGGCTTCTACACAACCACATGGGGTGATCCCTTGGATTGCTGGGACCACATCCTCTGTCGTGCTGCTGAGCCCAGTCTATTGGGTTGTAAAATCAGCAAGATTGTCAGGTCTTGCAGGGTGTCCTGGGAAGACCAGTCTTCCCAGATGCTGAAATCATCAGATGCTGCTTGAGAAAGGGGGTGGAGACCCTCTTCTGATTTTTGGGGGTGAAAAAGCCAGGCAAGTTTTCAAAAGCCTATGGAGGGATGGGTCTGCCCTTACACAAATTGTTGGCTGAAACATAGCATAGGGCTTGTCTTTTTGTGCTTTAGCCCCCTGCACTGAAGCACCCGACCCAGCAGGCTGTAGCAGTGTTTTGCTGACCTCATACTTTCATGTTGCGTGTTGTCCACATGCTCAGGCTCTCTTCTGGCTCTGTTTTAGTTAACATATCAGTGAAAAGAGTGCAACGTGATGGGGAAAATATTTTAAGCTGTAGTACTTATTTTTTATTGGCCTTATATGTTCCTGAAGTGCTCATGTAACGTGGGACCCAGGCTGCTGCATTTTTCCTCTGAGATCAGCATTTTTCCTCTGTCTGTGGAAAGCTCATCATTCTCCCTTGGCCTGCAGCTTCTGGACTGCAGGAAATTACTACTTGTCATTTTCAGCAGAGGTAGGTGGACTATTCCAGTCGAAGTTGTTATTAGTCCATTTATTTCAATCTCCTGAGGCAGATTTACAAGTCAGAAAAGACGTGGAGATCAAATGTAGAAACTTCCCTCTTCCTTCTGTGTGGTTCCTGTAAGAAGAACCATAAAGATGACAGCAATTTAGATACTGTTGCCCTGAAAGAGCTGCCAGCCCCTGGAAAGTTGTTAAGTCTTAGGTGCCTTTTAGCTGGAGAGGTGGGAATGCTCACTTTGAATAGCTTATACACTGGCTGCCACAGCTCTGAGTTGCCAGTGTCACTGGAGCTTGATGTCCTTTGATACCTGCCCTGAATGCCCAACAGTGAAGCATCCCCTTTCTTCCTTCTTGCTCGTCACTGATGCCGAGTACATGTTGCTTCCCTGCACTATCAAGTGCCTCTGTGGCACATGTGGCAGCAACTTGCTGCTCTCCCCAGCATGATACCATGATGCCAGGAGGGGGATGTCTTGCAGCCAAGCAGGAGCACTTGGCTTTCATGGATGTGCTGGTGGAGCTGGGCTAGTATGCCTCTGGACTGCTGGTAGCCCATGTGAGTGCAGTGTGTCATGGAGAAGTAGTGTGGTGACACGGAGTCTGCACAGGGCTTGCTAACACAGACAGTGACCTATCAGCTATAGAGCTGATGTCTCTTTTCTTGGCATTGCCAGTGGTTTCTGTGCTCAGTGGAGCCTTAATGACATGTTGGGAAAAGGATGCAGCATGAGGACCACTGTGATATGTAGGCATTGTTGTGTGGCTGTTTTTCCTCACCTAAGCTTCATACTTCCTTCCCCCCCTTCCCCACAGCTAGCACAGCACCCAGTGCAGTAGGCGTTACTGCCAGGCTCTTGGGGATTGCTGTAAAAGCTCTCTCCCGAACTCATTTTTCTTGGGAAGTTGCTGTTTCAGCTCAGCAAGGCATTTGGATTTCAGCTGCATGTGTTTACCCTGCTCTGTAAAACAAGGCTCCTGGGGCCTTCTTTCTCAATGCCCTTTTGGTTGGACTGATGTTGCACATTTGTTGACAGCCCACTCAGCCATGCATGAACTGGGAGGAGCTGTGTCTGTGCTAAGAGGATCTCACCTGGAATATCTCTTCATCCCATATGTTGGCGTCAGAAATGCCAAGGCGATGAGAAACACATCCCCCTTTGCCAAGTCGTAGCAGATGTTCAGCTTCAGATGAGGAGCTAGGAACATGGAGCCTGTGTGTAGCCTCATATATGCTGATTCTGGGTGAATGCGATTGCCTTTTCCAGGAATTCCCCAATTTATGAGGGTTTCTAGCCTATACCACTTAGGACAGAAGGAGGACACCATCTCCTAACTGGGATGTAGATCAGAAACAGATTGCATGGGATGTACTGTGCAACTGAATCTGATTTTGGGTCTGGAGCAGGAAGGACGCTGCCACCTTCTCCACTGTCAGGTCACAGTCTGGAAATGCCACTGCTGAAGCTCGCTTTGTGCTGGATGGGATCACAGCCAGCATTTCTGCTGCAGGCACAAGCTGGCCTTGTTGGAGCCACGGATGCCTGCTGGTGCCATCACAAAAGGTTTGCATCAGCTCATGTCAGCAGCTTTGGGTAGGTGTCCCCAACATGGGGACAGTGGGAGCTTGGCTTATTTTGGGATCCCATGTCTTTATTTATCCGAGGACCTGGAATCCTGGATTTCAGCATTCATTTAGGAGCAGGTAAATCTCTCTGCTCAGTGTTCATATTTAGAAGCATATCTTCTTTTCCACATTTTCTCTTCTGATCGTCTTTAAAGAACTTACACAAGCCAGATGAATGTTGCCATTAAACATCACCAGACTGCACTACCAGAGCTGGTAATGTGCTGACTGCTGGCAACACAGCCATCCCTTCTGCTCTCCTTAGCACACTAACTTCAGCCCTGGGAAACTGTGCTGGAATTGAATAACAGAGAATAATGCCACCTCTGTGCCTGGCTCTTATCCCCGTGTGACTGGGAACAGTTCCAAGTCACTGGTGTAAACTGGAGGCAGCCAGTCCCCATTCTGTTCACTCTGGCTGCAGTCAGATGGGCAAGGCTTCTCCATTATGAGCGACCATAGTATCTTTTTTGGTGGAAACCAGAACCATCTTAGAGATATACCTCATTTTGGAAATAACAGCGTCTGAGCTCATTGAGCTGCATCTGGACAAGGGTTCTGGAACCAGGTTTGGGTTCTGAGACCTGGATGTGCATCCTGATCCCGTCTCTCAGTGAGATCTGGAGGTGCATCAGCTGTAGCGTACTTTGGTTTTCTGGGGCAGAAGGTGTGTGCATGGTCTGGAAGGGAACTGTGGGACACCCCAGACCCCCAGGACAGGTGGTTGAGCTGTAGCCATGCAATGTGCGCACCTCTGACTTCTTTATGGACAGTCATCCCTTGGGCAACAGTGAACTCGTGTTCTCTGCACTTTTGTGCTGCCTGGGTTTGTTACAAACCAGCCTCAGGAAGGAGGAGGCATGGTTATACCCACAGCCCAGGCTTGCCTGCCAGGCAGGGAGCAGCTCACCAGTGCAGATAGGTCAAAGCTAGCCCTGTCTACTCACTTCCCTGTGGTTGTGTTCTTTGTGGGTTGATCTTACTGCCATCTGTAGGAAATGGACTTGGTGGAGCTTAGGGGTTCTGTCCCCTCCAGGCACATGCTGATGGATGTCCTTGACATTGACTAGTGCCTTTGTCTGCTCTTCCAGGTACAACTCCGAGTGTGCCCTTTCACAGGTACAGCCACTGGAGCCCTGGGGCAATACCATTTATGGATACGCCACGTAAGTAGCTGCAAATGTGGTTTAGCAAGCCCACACCACCACATAGAACCGAATGCTGGCACAGACATATCTTCTCACATCCTTTCATGCATGATGGCTTTGGAGAATTGAGAGGGCTTTTCTGATGTTTCCTCTGGTTCTCACCCTCCACCTCTAGCATTTGCTGTTCAGGCAATTCTGTCCTTCTTCCTGTCATCACTAGTGGCAGCCTGTGCTTCAGTTACAGCTTATGCATGAAGGTGGCATCAGCTCCTGTCATCTGTCCTTCCAGGCCTGAGCCTGATGCCCAAAGTGCATGTGCTATGAGGAGATCACCTGAAGCCTGAGATGATCAGTGTTGCTTACTGCTCTAGTGCCAGTTCTGCTGGCTTTTCAACTACTGGCACCCCTCTAGGTTGGCAAGAGGCTTTACTGTCCTCTGTGTCTTTCCCACCCTCTCCTGGGCCAAAACCAAGCACTTTGTGTCATTGCTTGAGAAGCCAAGTTGGACTCAGCCAACAGCGTCTGGATGGAGTCAGCAAGCCCTGCCTCACCCCAGGGCTTCGTGCCCCTTGGATAAATGTGAGGACAATTCCTTTCTCTTCCAGGAGCGAAGATGCAGAAGCCTATGAGTTGCAGGATGGGGAGTTCAGCTCTGGGATCTTCATGAAATACCTGAAGAAACATATTCTGCAAGAGAAGAAGGTTACACACATGCTGGAGGATGTGCTAGAAGGTAAGGGATGAGCTAGAAACCACTTGCTTCGTTAGCAGGAGTAAGAACTGATGGCAGCCATCCCATCCCAGCCAGCCAGCCAGTCATCTCTCCCTAAAAACCAAACCGCAGGCCATGTCCCATGTAAGCTTTTAGTAAACTGGCAGCAGTACAAAGCTGTTAATGTAAGGTATGAAAGCTGATGAGATAAATAAGGAACCTGAAGTGACCTTTGCACCTCTAAACTCTGTCCCCCAGACATTGGCCAGGACCCCTTGGTTACTGGGAAGCAGGTGATGGAGATCAAGCATACTCTGAAGGAAGCCCGGTCCCTGACGGATCCCATCTGTCCCTTGGGAGCAGGGACTGAGCACTGGGGACACAGCCATGGTGAGCCATGCATGGTGCAGGGAGGGCTACCAGTTGGGGGTGAGGAGAGGGTTGGGGATCTCTGTGCCCCTTAGGGACACTGATCTTCATGGAGTTTTTGGCAGAATGCTCCAAGACGCCTCTTGTCTTTCCCTTCCAGAGTTGTTGAGCAAACTGGTGACCTTCCCCTGCGGTGCACGAGTGGAGCTGCGCTTCCACCGACTCTTCTCCAACCTAATCTACGTGTGTGCCAAGCTGCAGCGCTCCCCAGCCCACATTGCAGATACCCGCCTCCTGCTCTGCCGGCCCACTGTGAGTCCTCCCTTCCCTGGATTCCCAACGGGTTCCTTTCCCCAGCGTGGAGTTGGGAGGGTGGCAAGGGTGAGCCCAAGGGGTCCTGAGGGCTGGGAAAGGCTGAACCCCCATGGAAACAAATCCCCTCCTCTGCTACCTCTGATGCAAATAGTCCTCTCTGCAAACACCTTTCTGAGTGCTCCTTCCATGCATCAGCACCCTGAAGACTGTCTGCCTTGCTCCTAATGCATCACCAAAAGGATTCTGTGGCAGTTTTGGTGCCTTTAACGAGTTACCCTTGGACTGGTTTCTGGTCCGCCTAATTAAATTACTGCATTTAATCTGATTGAGGTGAAGAGCCTTTCTGTTTTCTGTGTTTGGAAACACATCTGGCTTTTTGTATCATAGCACCACAGACTGGTTTGGGTTGGAAGAGATCTTAAAGCTTCTCCAGTTCCAGCCCCCTGCCACAGGCCAGAACACCTTCCACTAGAGCAGGGTGCTCTAAGCCCCATTCAGCCTGGCCTTGAGCACTGCCAGGGATGAGGCAGCCATAGCTTCTCTTCTTCTGAATCATGCCTTCTTAGCCCACTGTGCTAATGTATCTTAATGCAACAATATATTTTTTCCCTGATGAGCTGTACCAGCTTCCTTGCACCCCTTCTCACACCTTTCCTAACAGACCACGTATCCAGTGTGGCTTTTCTGGTGATACCCATGCCACCTCTAAGGATTTAATCTGTTGCTCCTTTTTGCTAACCATCTTTCTACTTTTCTGTAGTCCTTTTGCTGAAGCATAGGGTGACTGTGGTGGATTTTTTGGACCTTACTTCTCATAGAGGGGTGTTGCCCCTGAGTCCTTTGTGGTCACTGATTCAGCGCAGTGTGTCCAGCAGGAGGTTTGGAGCCTGAGCCTGCCCATTACGGAGCCAGAGCATCGTTTTCCATTGTGAGCTCCTTGACCATGCATGAAAACCATGTGTGTGTGCGCGCTTGTGTCTGCATGTGGTTTTGTGCCACACCACATCAGCAATAGCTGGGAAAGGAGCACTCAGCTGCTTGCTCCTGCATTCAGAGCTGTCTCAAGACATGGTCCAGGCCTCGGGAAGAGTGGCTGGAAAGCTGCTTGGTGGAAAATGAGCTGGGGGTGCTGATTGACAGAGCTGAACATGAGCAGCTTGTGCCCAGGCAGCCAAGAAGCCAACAGCATCCTGGCCTGTATCAGCACCAGTGTGGCAGCAGGGCCAGGGTAGGGATTGTCCCCCTGCACTGAGCACTGGTGAGGCCACCACTCTAATCCTGTGTTCAGTTCTGGGCCTCTCGCTATAAGAGAGACATTGAGGTGCTGGAGTAGCAGAGCCTGGAGCACAGTGTGATGAGGAATGGCTGAAGACCTGGGGGGTTCAGTCTGGAGAAGAGAAGGCTCAGGGGAGACCTTATCACTCTCTACAACTGCCTGAAAGGAGGTTGTAGTGAGGTGGGGTTGATCTCTTCTCCCAGGTGATGAGTAATAGGACCAGAGGCAATAGCCTCAACTTGCACCAAGGGAGGTTTAGACTGGAGACCAGGAAAAATTCCTTCCCCAGAGAGTGCTCAGGCATTTGTTCCAATGCTGTTCAGGGCAGGGCTGGAATCGCTGTCCCTGGAAGTGTTTGCAAACTGCGTAGACAAGGCCCTTAGTGACATGGTTTAGGGGTGGCCTTGACAGTGCTGGGGAATGGTTGAACTTGATGATCTTAAAGGTCTTTTCCAAGCTGGTTGATTCTGTGATTGTAGGAGGGATTGGTGAGACCAAAAAGGGACCCCACTAATAGCCATGGCAGTAGGATCCTGTCAGGGTCTGACTGGAGAAAACCCTGTTTTGTTTATGATCCCAAGAGTGAAATTAAGATGCAAATGAGGTCAAGTACCACAATTGATCAGTTGGTTTGTTACAAAGAGGCAATCATTATAAAAAAGGAAATTACTGTTAAAAAAAGGAGATAGTGATGGGACAGATAGGAAAAAAGATAGAAATGAAGCAAGAACTCAGGGTGCAGAGAGAGTCTACACTGTGGGTCCAGCGGGGGTCCGTAGTCATTATCAGAGTTGGTAGGAGTCCTCAATCATCTGTAGTCAGTATCAGAGCAGTGTCCCCAAGAATCCATAGTAGTCATCAGAGGTGGATGTCTTCATGAAGGTGTCCTTGTGGAGTTGTCCTCATGGAGGATGTCCCAGTGGAGGGTGTCTTTCCTGGCGATTACCTTTTCCCCCTTTTATTATGATTTGGGGGGAGAACCTCTGCTCTTAATGTCACATACTACACACTTCTGGTGGACCAGTTTTGTTGGCCTTGCAGCCAGCTCTTCAAGTGTCTGCAGCATTTCTTGGGATAATGGGCAGCAATTCCTCACACCAATCCTAAAGATAATGAACGGAAGAATCATCTCAGCTCTTCCCACCCATCTCTCAGGTAATGGACATAGGGGTCTTATCTCAACTTTTTCCACCCAGCTCTGAGACAATGGTCGGTGGAATCCCATCTCAGTTTCTCATACCAATCTTAGAGACAATGGCCGGGGGAGTCTGATTTCAGTTCAGTCCCTCACAGATCCCATCGCTATCCTGCTCCACAGCCATGCTGACTCACGCTGACCTCCAGTGGTGTCTGCTGACATGGCAGCACATCCTCCCATTTCAGTGAATTGCAATTCAACTGCCCCATGTTAGACATCCTCAGAAAGGACACCCACTGCCCTGTGGGACCACGGGGAGATGCTTGGCATCTGCAGAGGGCACCTGGCTCCTGTCAGGATCTGAGCAAGCTGTCTGCATCCTTACTATGCTGGGGATGCTAAGGGGAGCTGGAGGCTGGCTGTGCCACACTTGCAAGGCTGAAATAAAGGAGCTGAGGCTGAAGGCAAACAAAATGAGGCTAGATCTGAGGTATATGTTGTAATCCCTGGCAATGGACCCAGGGAGCTGTTTGTTTGAGGAAACGGTGGTTTTCCCACCATTTGCCACATTCTGCTCATCAGAGTGAGTTAAGCAGAGAGGTTGGTCGTGCTGTAGGGCTTGTCAGAGATAATGATGATGCGAGTTTATAGAACTGATCCATTTTCTTTAGTTGCCCAAAGGCGGTGTTCTGTCCCATCCTGTGTCTTGCCTGGCCTGCATTTTTACTTGATAAGCACTGTCTTCAGGGAGAGAGGCTGCTCAAGGGCATAATGATGCTGAGCCAAGATGTTCCCATTTCTTTGCTTTGTATTGTTTAAATGCTTATTTTTTAAACTTTTATGTTGGATCTGCTCATTTTTAAGTCACTTGATCTGGGGCTGTTTGACCTAATGGCCTCTCCAGTCATGCTTTCCCCTTTGGAACATCTGAAACTCTGGGCCAGCCAAAACTCCAGCCTTGCTAGTTCCTGGGTATTCTCTTCATTCCACCACAGGGGAAAATGTTTATAAATGATTATGAATTATCTAAATAATTCACGTAGAAAATCCTTTTCTCCATTTCCTAACTCCTACACAGCCAGAAATGATAAAGGAGACTAATGAAAGAGAAGACTTACCGGCATGCAATTAGATTCTGAAAGTCATTGGCACAGGAGGCTATTGAGTATAGTAGAGGGGCAGATACTTGTGGATAATGAGTTACTGGCACCTGCTTTGAACCTCACATGCCAGAGCTTTAATTGACCCCTCAGGATTAGGTTGCTCCTTGCACAGGTGAATGTCTTGAAGGTATTTCTGTGTGACATAGCTCTCCAGAGGCATGAGGTCAAGGAGAGCTGGTGAACTTTTGAAAGTTCACCTGATGAGCAAGAAGTCAACCAAAGGTGGCAGGAGGCCTGTGTGGCTTGCAGGGGGCTCTAACTGAGCTCATATGTGAAAAGGAGGTGTACAAGAGGTAGAAGCAAGGGCAGGTGGTGAAGGATGGCTATGGAGACATGGCCCAGCACATAGGCATGGGGTTAGGGAAGCCAAAGCCCATCTGGAGCTGAATCTGGTGGCAACAAGAATGGCTTCTACAAGCACATCGGCAGCAAAGGGAAAGCAAAAGAAAGTATGGGCCCACTGCTAAATGGGAAAGGGTATTTTGGATGTTCAGTGCTTGGGACTCAATTTATCCCACTCAGGGAGGTTCTGTGGTTCAGAGCATCTAAACTTCCTGATGTTGCTTGCTTTTCCTGGTGTAGCTTGGGATGGGATATTGTTCTATCTATGCTAGTCATGTCTGTAGTACACCAGGCATTTCTCAGGCTGAAAAAAAAAGGGTGGTCCAACCTCAGAGGGCTCAAAATTGCAGAGCAATAAACAGATGTCTAGAAGAGTCCAGTGCATTAGCACAGAACTGAGCACCCCTGTCCTGCTTGTTGAAACCCAACTGCGATGTCAATCACTGAAGATTCACAGTGTCTGCAAAGGCTGCTAACACAATTGCAAAAGTGGGCACTTAGCAAGGAGACAAAGGGAATGTGGCCCAACCCTGGCTCAAACAGGCCGATGGATCCCTGGAGGAGCCACTCTTGGAGAGATCACAGGAATGGGGATGCCTCAGGGGAAGGCAGGACTGCAGAAATCAACAGACACATGGGAAACAGCAATGAGGCAGCTACAGAGAAGGTTGGAGGAGGATGCTTACAGCATCATCGTGGATGGGGGAGGAATAATAGTGGGGTGACTATGAGGAGGGCTTCTGGCCATGAATGATTCTCTTTCTAGTGATTAGGTTGTCATGGGTATTACAAGTCTAGCAGGGTTCAAAAATAACTGTCAGCTTCATAGGAGTCCATGAAAGCTATTGAAAGCATAGACACCACCTTTGGCTCAGAAAGTCTCTGAGTTGTCCATGGCAGGAGGCTGGCATGGTAGGTTCACCTGGGCAAGGCTGGCAGCATGTACATCCCATCTCTCCTGAAGCATGTGTGGGAGAATGGATCTAGCTAGATGCAGCAGGGCCACTCCACTCCTTTTTGCAGTCTTCCTGCCAAAGCCCTGCAATAGTGGCATTCAGGTGGATGTGGTTTGTGCCTCTCTGGTCTCCAGGTTTAGTTTAACCTGGCTGTTGCGCTCAGCAAAGTGGTGATGGCATCAAGATTGTTGGGAGCCAGGTGCCTGATGCAACAAGGCAGGGAAGGAGGGACCAGGAGAGGGCAGTGGTCACTCGGCAGAAGCTGCTGTGCTGTTTCAGGCGCAGTTCAGGCTGATGGAAGGAACGACGAGGCTTCCTGGCAAGGGGAGCTGCCCCATCCCCATGTGAGCTGTGTTCTCTCACTGGCATACCTATCTCCCTTTCTGTCAGCTCTATTCACTGCCCTGATCTTCCCTAAGCTCCCTCCAGTTTATATTTCCATTAATGAGTTGCCAAGTGCAGAGATGAGATTTGGCTTTGCTTTGTACAGAGATAAATGGTATTTCTTCAGCCTGCCTCCAGTACAATTTTGATCAGCAATGGTGTTTACTCCTGTTCAGCCAGCCTTTCAAGCAGGGAAGGACCCTGATGCTGCAGATCCCAGCCAGCATTTGGGATCCAGCATTTTACTTTCTACCTTCAATATTCTCTTGGCACAAAAAAAAGGCACTTTGGCCACTTGCAGGCAGCAGTTCAGGGAAGGTCTCTAAAGGCTTCTCTACCTCTGCCCCCCTGCAGTGTTCTAACAGCCTCCTTCATCATCATGCCCAGTGCAACTTCTCCTGCCAACAGCAAGAATATTTTGAAGGGTCGAACCCTCCTCGTGCACCACTGGCTTTGTCTGTGGCTGTAGGGAGCCTTAGCCGGCTGCTCTGCTCCCACACCCAAAGCCATGCCAGGACATCCTAGTGCTGGCCAAGTCAGTGCAGCAGGATCACACCGTGTTAGTTGCCAGAGCCAGTTGGTAGAGGTAGGTGCCTTCTTATGGAAAGGACTGGTGGACTGTGGGCTGTCACCCATCCTGGAGTGCTCAAATCCAGAGCCAGGTGCTATTTCATAAGGCCCTTATTCCCTTGTCCCTTCTTGTGCTATTAGCAGCTCTAATATATGATTGTTACTGAAGAGTATCCCATAGAGATGGAGCTGTTTCAGATGATTTTGAGTGATTTACCAAAAATTGACAGTTTTGTAGCTGGTAGGGGGCTAACTCTGCACCCAGTACAACTCCACTTCCTCCATCTGTGTCTTTGGAAAACTTTCTCCCTCCTCCAGTTATGATAGTGGCTGTTGCTGCTATCTGCTCTGCTGGAAATCCTATTATTACCACAATTTTTCCAGTAAATACACTCTTTTGAATATTTAGCTAGGTCTTCCCACTGATATACACAAGGTTAGTGTGTAAAAGCTCTGCATTTCTCTTTCTTGCAGTCTGTAGTACTTCCACCAGCATGTGCAACATTTCTGCCAGCCAGAGTGCCAAGGGCACAGGGCAACCCTGGGCACTGCTGTGTGCAGGGAAGCAGCATGTTTGATGGGCAGTTGTGCCTCTGTGCCCAAGCTGATGCTGAAACTTCCTTGTGTTTCTTCTTGTTTTCCTGATGCAGGAGATGGACAGTGTGGCCATCCTGAAAAAGAGCCACTGGGACCAAGTCAAGTCTCTGCTCTCCTCTGTGTACAAGCAGGAGGAGCTGGACTGTGCCTTTCTGCTCTGTGGACTACAGAAAATTCAGGTAGAGAGCTGCCAGGTGCAAATATCTGTGTTTCTCCTGCACCCTCACAACTTGTACTCCCTATCCCCACTAACTTGAGCTGGATGTTCCCCTCTGTGTGTCTTGTGACTCTGCATGGACAATGCCTGGCATGCCTCTGTTAATGCAACATGCTGATGGATGTTATAGGAGCTTGTTCATCTTCAAGGCACAAACCCCATCTTCTTTCCCTTGGTTTGCTCCTTTTGTCTGTGCTGCCCAGCCACAGAGGCTGTTCTTTACCTGTGTCATCCACGGGGAGATGAGACTAGCCCAAATCTTTTCGACGAAGGATGTCTCACTAGGCTGTGTGCTTGCTCACAGGCTGGCCAGGATCTCAAGCAGCGGGAGGGATTGTCCCCTGCTATCAGGGTGACAATACCAAGCATGACCCAAGCTATGCCTGTTTCGCACAGTTCAGAAGACCCTCACACTATTTAAAGCCCATGAGAGAGGCAGAATTGCTAAACCCCTGGCTTGTCTCTTCCAGCAGATTCTCTCTCTCCGAATAGCAGCAAGCACCTAGTTTCTCATCTGATTTCTCTTTAACACCCAGGCAGTGGATCTTGCCAGCTGCTCATCTGCTCTGCTCCATGCAGACTCCTACCAAAAATTGCTCTTGAGCTGCTGCCTGGATCTGCCTACAACAAGCTCCATTTGCTGAGTGCGTGACGTGCCTCGGTGTGTGGCAGCTCTTACAGTCCTTGATTGTTCCTGGAGCTCTTTTCTGAACCCTTCCCAAGCATTCAGCATTGCTTTTAAGTGCAGATGGGAGACCTGGACCATGCATTGCTTGCCAAAATCTTCTTGCTCTATTATACATCTCCCTGCTTTATACAGTCAGGAATCTGAGGCACAGCCCCATGCTGGGGTTCATGCTTGGGTTCATGGCCAGGGGTTTGGCTGTCACGAATATGGTTATTTTCTGATTTCTTCATCTTTTATAAAAATATAAAATAGTCTTAGGCTGCAAACAGATCCCTGCGGAGCACTGCTGTTTAAAACTGTTGGCTTTTACTGTGCAACATGTGTTTAAGTGGTTCCATCCCTTCCCTTGCATGCTTTCCTCTTGCATGTGCAGCAGTCCTGTGCCATGGCCAGGACAGATATTGTGCATGGGTGCAGTCCCCCTCCAATCCTGCTCCCTGTGCCCATGTCTCAGAGGCGATGTTCACTGTCTCAGTGACAGTGCCCTGACGGGGCTGATGAGATATCCAGTGAGGTGGCTTGATCTCAGGAGAAGTTCTAAAATCAAGGAACTGTGTCCGAGTCCCACAGACATCATGGATATATGTAACAGCTCATTTCTCTGACAGTAGCATTGCTCCATCACGCCACAGCATGGGGCTGTGAGCCTGCAGACCAGCCAGCCAAGGCTGGTGTTTCTGTTGACAGCAGCAACAGCAGAAAAGCTCTGCTTCAAGTCTTAGGCTCCGATTCACGTTGCGACATTTGCTCTCCCCTTCCAGACAGACGTGGTCCTGCAGTTGGATTTGCATTACACCCAGCTGAGCACAAAGCAGAGGATTTGTGAAAGTCTGCAGACAACCCTCCAGAAATCTCTGCTAGAGCACTTTTTCAGCCAGATGAATTACTCCCAGCTAAACTACCGGAGAACTCCTGCCTGTGCAGGTCATGTGCGTCTCCAGGATGCAGCGGCACTGAGCATGGATCTGAGGGGACAAGCATCAATGAGGACAGGCTTTGACCACAGCTTGCCCAGCAGCAACCCCTCCAACTCCAGCAGTGAGCCAGAGGAGAATGACGAGAGCAATCTGAGTGACCTCTGCTCAGCATTGCTGCGGGCTGGCCCAAGGCAGGACTACCCCTGACCCCATGGGCTGACATGCCCAACCTTAGGAACTATTTTTAATAGAGGTAACAGTTACCTGTGTGCTAAATACATCAGAATCCATCAGAAGGAGAATTCCAGTCCTGACAACCACCTGTCCAAATGAGGCCAAGCCTGGTTTTTGGAAAGGATTCTTCCTTCTGCATGCTGTGGCATGTGGGCCCTGAAGCCCCCTGGGAATAACTCCGTCCCATGGGAGAGGCAGGGATCAGCAAGGAGTCATTGTCATGTCTAGCAGAGGACAGGGCCACCCTACCATTGCCAGGGAAAACACATAGCTTAAACGGCACTGCCTGATGCGTTCTTTGAATTGGGCATTGCCTGAAAGCCATTAAACGTTATGAGGAACCCATAAACACTACAGACCTGTGGAGAGTAGTGATGCAGCCTCAAAACCCAACTGTAGCTGCTGGCTCTCATCACACTCATGCAGGGGACACAGGGCTTGACCAAGGGAAGCAGATGGAATTATGTGAACATATAAGCTCTCCCTTGGGGTTGCAGTGTGGCTTTCTTTCCTTGCAAGTCCTGCTTGTGCAAAAGCAGGTTTTAAGTTATGCATTTATGTATTTCTCAAGAATGTATTTATACCTGGGGCAAGACAGTTGCTTGCCAGGAAAAGGAAGGTCAGATATTCTGTCAAGTGTGTGTTTGCAATGGAGGCTGGTTTTCCATCAGTAGCAGCCCCTAGGCAGGTACGTGTCCCTTCCTAGCATGGTACACAGGGGCGGTAAAGGGTGTTAAGTCCTGTGCAGTCCTGAGTTCCTCTCAGATGCAGAATTTCCTCCATGTGAGAGACAGAGAAACCAGGGTGGAGGAAGAAGAACCTTGAAAAATTTATTATTAGTGCAAGATTTTTTTTCTAAGTGCCTGTCTCTGCATTCACTGTGGGCAACCTCATGCACTGCCTTTTGTGGAGAGCCAGCTGTCCAGACAGACCCACTGGTGAGCAGGGCCCAAAGGACAACCGAAGTGAGCACAGTCCCCTCCCTGCCTGCCTCTCTAATATTTGTTTGATAAAGGTTACACCACAGGTCTAGGTGATTGCTCAGCAAGGGCCTGGGAGGATGATCAAATAGTTCAACGGGGACCAATGACCCCAACACCTCCATCCCAGGCACAGCTACAGGTTGAGTGGAGAAGTGATTCAGAGCAAACCCACAGAGAAGGATTTGTGGGTGTTGGTTGATGAGAAACTGAACGTGAGCGGGCTTCAGTGCACACTTGAGCCCAGAAATGAATTGTATCCTGGGCTGCATCAGTAGAAGCGTGACCAGCAGGTTGAAGGAGGTGATCCTGCCCTTCTGCTCTGCTCATAAGAAGGACATGGAGCTGTTGGAGGAAGTCCAGAGGAGGCCATGAGGATGATCCAGGGGCTGGAGCACCTCCCAGATGGAGACAGACTGAGAACATTGGGGCTGTTCAGCCTGGAGAAGGCTGCGTGGAGACCTCAGAGCAGCCTTCCAGTATCTGAAGGGGGCTACAAGGATGCTGGAGAGGGGCTCCTCATCAGGGGCTGTAGTGATGGGATAAGGGGTGATGGGTTTAAACTTAAACAGCAGAAGTTCAGGGTGGATACAAGGCAGAAGTTCTTCTCCATGAGGGTGGTGAGGCCCTGGCACAGGTTGCCCAAAGAAGTGGTAAATATGTGTAAATCCCTGGCAGTGTTCAAGGCAAGGTTGGACAGAGCCTTGGGCAATATGTTCTAGTTTTCCCCTGCCCATTTTAGGGGGTTGGAATAATCCTTTCCAGCCCAAATTATTCTTTGATTCTGTGATTCCTAGAGGACAGTTCACTCTGGACTGGAGAAGGTGCTAATGAACTGATCTGGGAGTTGGACTAGATCTCCAGAAGTCTCTTCTAACCCTAATGGTTCTGTGATCTGGCAGGGTGCTGGACTAGAGACTGCCATAGTTCTCTTCTTTCTGGCTGTTGTCCTCTGAAAGAAAGACTTAAAGACTTCTTGAGAGGTCAAGGATGGTGGGGTGGTGAGAGCATCCAAGCCCTGTCTACTGTCTTGGTATAAAAGGGTGGTGTAGAGAGATTTTCTAAGTTGTGGTTCTTCAGCAGTGAAGATACTTGCATCTCTATCTACGGTGTCTGTTGCATCATGAAAAAATAGGAAATGTTGCTTCCAGATAAACCATCCTGCAAGTGCTGGAAACCTGGCCAAAGAGAACAGGGGAGGCTTTTACTCTCTTCACAGTGAGTAGAGCCAAGGGTAAGAAAAGGGGCCCCATCTGGCTTAAGTATAGGAACTCTCCTAAGAGAAAATGTAAAAACAATGAAGAATTGACAGAATGTATTTTAAATAAGATGGTCTGAGGGAGAAGCTAAACCAGAAAATGATGAACTAATAGAAGGGAGAACCAAAGATCAACTCAGCTCCAGCAGAAACTTAAGTCAGTGAGAACACATTTAGGAGCTGTGAGTCTCATTGCCCCAATGAGGATTATACACACCCTTCTATACCGTTGGGGCAGAATGTGTTTCTGGCTTATCTAATCATGGCAAATGCCACCTTGTGTGAATGTTAATCTCATTCAAAGTGACGCTGTTTATTTTTTTTCTGAATAAAACATTGCTGGTGTTCTTGGATGCAGAAGAGCTTCATGTGGCTCCAAGTGAACTGTCTTCATTTTGTCCTCTAATTGCTGTAATTGACAGGGTTTGACTTTAATATTGACCTGCAATGTTCTTTGTGGGTTCTGGGTTCTTGTTGACCTACTGGGTTCAAAATATAAGGCTCTTACATGTTTCTTTTTTTAGGTAACTGCATATTGAAGTTGGGATTCAGAAGGTGTATCAAGTGATACGATATAGGATGAAATAATGTCAGGTGAAACGTGAAATCCGAACATGAATCCCTTACACGTGAAATCCGAACTCCCCCATGGTGGTATAAATGTTTAGTGCCAGTCAATTTTCAATTGAATATATGTTTTCATATCCCAGCATTGAGGCTGGGTGACTCATCCAGGATTACTGTGCTTCTCTTGATCACATCCTTCCTGATCTCCAACCTCAGTCCTTGGAGGCCATAAGCTCCTTGTGGCCAGCCTGAAGCGTAGGAAGGAGGGAGCACCCATCTCCATGCAATGCACCATCATTTCATACTCTGCTTACAGCATGCCTGTGGCCAAGTAGCCCCAACAGCCTCTGCCCACTCTCCAACTCACTGCTCCTTCCATCCATCCTGGCTCCTGGACAACGCTGTTTTACCCTCACATCTATGTGACCTGACCTCACCTCTTCCTTCTGCATCAGTTGCTTGCTCTCTGCCATGACACTGACTTGCAGCAAGCAGCCATTCTCACTGTTTCTCTTTCCCATCTGACAGCGTATATTGTGCCCACCTTGCTGTGTCATTTCAGGTTATCCCTCCCTCCCCATCGATTTTGAGTACATTTCCATGCCTTTCTGTACACTGAAGTAGTAGGTGATATCTCCAAATGTAAAAGCGTGGAAATTTGATGCTATTCCATTGCATTTCGTTGCAGGGACATAGCCTGCAAAGACCGTATGGCTGGACAATGCCTTGTCTTCATACTACCTTTAGTAAGAAAACCAGTCCATTACTTAGTGTGATTCTCCCAGAAGGGCTACAAGACCCATTAAATGCTCTGACTCATTCATTAGATGCATAACTGCAGGCAAAGTGGCACCAAGAAATCAGCTCTAATTTACATTCCCTCTCTGGCTCCATACCTTCACTTATCCATTCATAGCCACAGCCATTACCCTCCACTTCCCACTGTTTCTGTGTCACTCTGTGCCCAGAAGCTACGAACAGCTTTTAGAAGTGTTTATGCAGGCAATACAGTTGCTTTTCCTATGTTTTCTTTGAGAAGCACCAAGTGAACCAAAGCTTTAAAACATTCATTAATCTCTGATGAAAACAGCAACACCGAGATCATTTTATTTTTAGATGGCTGCCCTTTTTCCCCCCCCCCCCCCGTCTCTGCTAATGCAGATGTACTGAAGGGAACAACCTTGCTCAGCAGCCTGATGTGCTCTTCTACAGAGTTTGGTTGGATGAAGTTTTCAGCTCTTTTGTTGATATTTGGCAGTTTCTGACAAAACAAGGCAAGTGTGCCCAAAAAGAGTGAGAAAACAAGGCAGTCAGAATCAGGGACATGCCAGTTCTGTCTGGGTTTTATTTAGGTACTGGAAAATCACTGGCCCAGCATGCAGTCAAGAAGCATGTTGCATGTGCACTGGCATATACACCCAAGCCTGGCACCCTTCTGTTGGCAGCAGATCCATTAAGGTTTGTTCTCAGTTGGCTTTTTTATGACCAGAGCAAGGAAAGGGGAGATTGGTCTTGGACCAGCCACTCACCAGGTTCAACCAGAGGGAGAGATAAGAACAAAGCAGGTCTTTCTGCATCTTAAGAATCAGTCACGCAAGTAAACTAGCAAGCTAAGGATAAGAAGGCAGCAGAAGCAATGAGCTCATGTCTCAGGCCAGAGAGGGACACAGTTATGGAGGTAGATGACACCAAAGCATGTCCCCATGCCATGAGGATCTTACCTTTGGGTAGCTGAGGCATCTGCATGTCACTGTGAATGTTTCAGACACCACTGAGGCATTGCTGCTGTGTGCTGTTCTCGAGTATGCAAGAAGTAACATGGAGGCAGGGCAGAAGTTGGGATGTTTCTTGGTTTGTACAGCCCCTCAGTAGACACTGAACCATCCCTGCTGGCTCTGGGCAACAGCTGTCTCCTATCAGACTCAACGAAAGTGCTGATACAGAACAGAAGGGCTGGGGCCTGCTGGTGGGTACCCATGAACATTTCCATCCTCTGTAGTGGGAAGACATATTTTCTTCCTTACCTATGTAGAGTGTGCAACAGAGGGACAAGTGTCTCCATCATTTCCATAATCTCTCAACACAGTCATATTAGTGAGTGCAGACACAACAAACTTTCATCCCAGCTATACTACCAGTCACTGAGTTCTGCTGCTTATCTAGTCAAAACAGTGATATTCAGGTGTTTGGTAACATGCTTATAGTGGGATTAGCCCAACTGACCAAGATGATTAGCAAGATGTGCTATAACCTGGGGAGGTTACAGAAAAGTGGGCGGCATGTATGGTGTTAGCATGAAGTGAAGGTAATAAGCATTATCTTACAGAGTGGTGGTGTGTGGATAAGACTGCTGGATGCTGTGTGGTTTTAGTGGAGTGGCCTCAACAGACCTGAAAATGCCTCCTCTGTGCAAAGCGGTAGCTCGTCGTTTGCTTTCTCGGGGTTACGCTGCTTACTGCACAAGTCTCATTGCTGTTGGGGCTGAGGAGGCATCCCAGAGGTGTCTCCTCTCCTTGAGAGAACTTAGGGAAAGCCCTAGATGGGGTCACAAAATGTCTCTGCTGCAGTAGAGTGACAGCATACATGCAGCACTGGCTAAAGCATAATTTCACTGAAAGAGTTGTTTCTGGGGAATGTTGAGCTATTTCACTTACCAGCTCTGTTGTCTCCAGCTTTTTGGAACAAATCTCCCTCTCACAATAGTGAATTGGGATTTACTCTTTAGAAACTGGTAGGTTCTCTTCACTTTACGCTTGGTAGAGATTTTCTATAATAACTACTACAGAACTTGCCAGATCATTTCCTACTTTGCATTACAGTGCAGAGCTAGTGGTGCTGTCTACTAGATACACCCTATGACACCTCCCACTAAAGCTGATGTTTGCTGTTGCGTATGGCTGTCAAGGTGGCGAGCTGAATGCTCTGTGCCACAGGCCAATCTCAGGCTGTTTACTGGCCTTTCCAACCACAGAAGCATTTGAATCTTTGCAACCTTGAGAGTTTTCTTTCCTTTTTGCCAGAACAGCAGGATCTGTAGAGCTTCCTCATATGCCAACCCAGTTGGTCTGGGCCAGGGTGGCTTCTTATGGAAGGATATGTAGTATGAAGGTGTGTAGTATAGTAGAAAATAAAGAGGGACATACAGGGAGACTGCAAGACTTAATAATGCTGTTTTGTTCCTCCCTCCCTGGTAGCTTCTCATACAGGCAGAAGAGATCCTAAAGGCATTAGATGGCCATTCCTCATTCCTTCCCAGGGAAGGAAGAAGCCTCCCAAAGGGCAGGTTGTCATGTTCTTTAGCAGGTAGACTACCTTTCCTGTAGGCAATGACTGGATAAGGTGATCTCCTGACCTCAGAGAGGAATTGGTGTTTTTTCTAAAATGCATTCATTAGGTCATTAGCCAAGGATCGCTTCTGAAACACCAGGTTGTCTGCTTCCTATAACAAGACCATGGGCCATACTGTAACTGAAGATTTCAAGGCCTGTTTGGAGAGGGCCTTGGACAACATGGTTCAGTGGAAGGTGTCCCTGCCCATGGAAGGGGGTTGGAACTAGATGATCTTATGGTCCTTTCCAACCCAAACCAATCTGTAATTCTATGATTCTGTAAGATACCAGACTCAGGACTAGTAAGGAGGTCCTGAATTGTTAAATCCAGGCAGTGCTATCACAGGTGGTGTGTCACAGATGGCCTTTATCCATCATGCTTTGCACATGCAGACACCCACGGCTGTCCTCGCTCCTAACGCTGGCAGTCATCCTGCTTCAAACAGGATTGGATTAGGTCCCTTCCAGCCAACTCTTCTGTGATTTTGCTACCAGAATACATACCCAAAAGAGCAGATGTGTTCAGAGTGATTCTGAACAGCAAACTGGGAGATGCAGGACTCTTTCAGTGAAATACCACTGCTCCCTGTCCAAAGAATAAACAAGGATATTGGCTCAGCTCAGCTGGTTCCAAGTTTATGGCAGACCTAGAAAATAAGGGAAAGGTGGTAAAACAGTTCTGTGAGATGGTTCAGATTAAATTCTTCCAGGGCTCCCCAACAGCAGATTGTTTAGTAATAAAACTAGGATAGTTTTAAATAAAAGGAGTGAGTGAAGCCATTCACTGCAAAGACAATAAACCTGAGATTATCCAGATTAAACAGGAGATAAGCACCACTGACATGCACTCAGGCAAGCTACCCCTCTGCAGACAGTGGGATGCCTCTTTAGAAAGCAAAGTCAGAAGCTGGTTTGGTGCCATGGTGAAGTCTGCAGACTAGGATCTTATTAATGGTGAGAAATTATTGATAGCGTGACCTTTTCATATGGTCCCAGAGTTCTCTCCCCTATCAAAGACTATTTCAATGACTGTTTTGCCATTGCTACTACTTGAAATTAGTCTATGACATCATGTGGCAGTGAAGAGAGAAGCATATCACAAAACAAATGAGAATCCTTGAAGTTGCTTCGTATCTTCACAGTTTGGATAACCTTTTGCATAATAATCAACAATTTCAAGTATACTGGTCACATCGGCTCCTCAGAGATGGAAGACACTCTTTGAAATCATAGACCAGACTTCATACACATGAGAAGAACTGACATGGTGTCACACAATGATGAAGAGCTAATGTCTCTTTGATAAAGCTGTCTTCACTGAGTTAGATTTTCTTGCCAGGGTGTCAGGAATAGTTGATGAGACAGACATGTTATTAAGTGGTAAAAATAAACAGATGGAAGAGACAAGTGAGAGATTTCAGCTCTGGCTTTCCAGAATGTTTCAGCACAGAACAGCCTCCTAATTTACATTCCCTACCAGGGATAAAAACCAGCAGATACTTACCCAAGTGTTGTATGGTCACAGCTCCTGTGCAGCAGTGAGGCACTCACCATAACACTGGACCACAAGTCCCTTAAGCCAACAGTTTGTCCCTGGCTGGCCAAAGGGCCCATGAGATGGGGCAGTTTGTGGACCTGAAGAAGAGTTGCTGGTCCCAACCTGCTGCTACTCTGCAGGCAAAGTCATCATCATAGAGACCACTGATGCATGTCCATGTGTGTGCTGACTGCCTTGGTCCCTCATGGGCATCATGACCTATGTTTGAGATCCCAGCCTCTACACCCTTCTTCTTTTCTCACTCGCGCTCCCCCATCCACAGTGGTCTCTTCTCCTCAGCTTTCTTTCTGTCTCACCTCCCTAGCATGGCCAGGGCTGTGCCAGCACCCTGCCCCACAGGAGGAAGGACAGACCATGACAAGCAAGCTGGAGGTTTTTCATCCACTGGACTGCAGCAGCTCGAGTGTCAGCTCCTGAAGAGATGTGAGGGTGAAACAGTGTCAAGTGGCAATGTAGTGAGCTAAGAGGAGCATCTAGGGGCCTTACCACAGCAAGGCACAACAGAAAGTTTTCTTGCCTGTAGAGTCGATAGAAAAGGGGTGTTGCTCCCACACCTGGCTCTTGCCCAGCCGCTGGATATGTTACTGGGAAAGTAGAGGGCAGATTCTTCTGTGTCACTCCCACCTGCTGCCTTACTCTTCTGTGTGGCTTAATATAAATTACAAAATATTAAATCAGAAAAATACCTTCGACCTTTCTGGATGATAAGAAAAGACATTGTTCTGCCTTCTAAAATGCCATTATTTTCACTGGAAATGCTAATGGGATTATGTAAAGGTTATTTCAGCTTCCTCTCAAGTCTGGAGATGTGGCAAAATAATCATGATGTCCTTTGTTTATGCTTTTTTAATGACTGCTCTTATCTCCAGGTATCTGAGGCCTCTGCATTTTCTCAGGTGCTCACTTGAGGAGTCCTTGGGCTGCTTTTGGGGGAAAACTTCCTGGGGAATATAAATGTGTCTGTGCTGTCATATTTGAGATCTGGAAGTGAACTGATGTGGTGAAGAGATCTGGGACTCTGGAAAGGGCTGGATGTGTGTGTCTTGATACTTGTAGGGATGCGCCCTTGTGTGTTCTGCAGTAAGAGCACCGGGGAGCTCACACAGATTCAATGTGTTCCTCTGGTGGGTCTTCACAGCAGTGCCCGCACCAGTGTGCTCCAGTACACCCCTGAAGTTCTGTCTTCTGGTTTCCTTTCTTCAAGGAATCTGTGTGTGAGCCAGTGCAGGATGCATGCATGAATGTGTGCTGCTCTCATGATGAGCAAGTGGTGTGGCACGGTCCCTGTTTGCAGCCTCTGGTCTAGACAGACCCTCACTGCATGTGCAGAAGTGACGGGCTGAGGAAAAAGCATAGTTCATGAGCCAGAGAAAACTGCAGAAATGATCATGATGGTCCATACGCTCTGTTCTCCGGGAAGGTGATTCCAAAAGCATATTTTCCTCTAATTTTTGGTTGTTATTAGGGTTTTGCCCAGGCCTTTCGTTTTTACTGTCATTCTCTTGTGTCCCAAAACAGACACAGTGTTTTGCAAGGGGGCTTGTGATGGACTAATAACCTTTTTACTTTACAGAAAAAAGCAGAGCAACAAGATAGAATTGTATCTTCTAACACAGAATCATAGGATAGTTAGGATTGGAAAGGACCTTAAGATCATCCAGCTCCAACCCCCCTACCATGGGCAGTGACACCTCACACTAAACCATGCCACCCAGGGCTCTGTCCAACCTGTCCTTGAACACTGCCAGCAATGGAGCATTCACAACCTCCCTGGGCAACCCATTCCAGTGCCTCACCACCCTCACAGTAAAGAATTTCTTCTTCATATCCAATCTAAACCTCCCCTGTTTCAGTTTGAACCCGTTACCCCATGTCCTATCACTACAGTCCCTAATGAAAAGTCCCTCCCCAGCATTCCTATAGGCCCCCTTCAGATATTGGAAGGCTGCTATAAGGTCTCCACACAGCCTTCTCTTCTCCAGGCTGAACAGTCCCAACTTTCTCATCCTATCTCCATACAGGAGGTACTCCGGTCCCCTGATCATCCCCATGGCCTCCTCTGGATTTGTTCCAACACTTCCATGTCCTTTTTATGTTGAGGACACCAGAACTGCACACAATACTCCAAGTGAGGTCTCAGAGCAGAGCAGAGGGGCAGGATCACCTCCCTCGACCTGCTGGTCACGCTCCTTTGATGCAGCCCAGGATACAGTTGGTTTCTGGGCTGCGAGCACACACTGTAGCCCCCTCATGTTCATTTTCTCATCAGCCAATACCCCCAAGTTCTTCTGCTCAGGGCTGCTCTCAATCTCTTCTCTGCCCAACCTGGAGCTGTGCCTGGGATTGCTCCGACCCAAGTGTAGGACCTTGCACTGGGCACGGTTAAACTTCATCAGGTTGGCATCAGCCCACCTCACAAGCTTGTCAAGGTCCCTCTGGATGGCATTCCTTCCCTCC